>JAUJEF010000219.1:0-123118 GCA_030444885.1 Citrus sp. QX-2021 | reverse complement strand
TAGCCTTGGGAGAGTGGGGCTGGCCAACCGTCCGCGGACTAGGAATCATGCGAGACTTTGCGAGGGCCCTCCGTGTGCCAAAAATAGGCCGCAGGCACAGCGCGACTGAAAATAACCGCCCGAAGGCCGGGGCGCCAAGATCGTCCTGCGGAAAAAGGCCAGAAAAACGAGTGGGCTATAGCCTTGGGGGGTGGGGCTGGCCAACTTCGTCCGCCGGACTCGGAATGGTGCGAGACTTTGCGAAGGGCGTCCGTGTGCAAAAAATACGCCGTGGGCACAGCCGCACTAAAAATAACCGCCCGAAAGGGCGCCAAGTTAAATCCAGCGGAAAGAGGCCACAAAAGCGGGTGGGCTATAGCCTTGGGGTGGGGCTGGCCAACTTCGTCCCGCGGACTCGGAATGGCGCGAGAATTTGCGAGGGCCTCTGTATGCCAAATATAGGCCTTGGGCACAGCAGCGCTCAAAAATAACCGCCGGAAGGTCGGGCGCCAAGTTCGTCCAGCGGAAAAACGCCACAAAAGCAGGTGGGCTATAGCCTTGGGAGGTGGGCCTTGCCAACCGTCCGCGGACTCGGAATGGCGCGATACTTTGCGAGGCGCCTCCGTGTGCCAAAAATAGGCCGCGGACACAGCCGCGCCCAAAATAACCGCCCGAAGGCAGGCGCCAAGTTCGTCCAGCGGAAAAAGGCCACAAAAGCGGGTGGGCTATAGCCTTGGGAGGTGGGGCTGGCCAACCGTCCGCGGACTAGGAATCATGCGAGACTTTGCGAGGGCCCTCCGTGTGCCAAAAATAGGCCGCGGGCACAGCCGCGCGCCAAAAATAACCGCCGAAGGCCGGGCGCCAAGTTCGTCCAGCGGAAAAGGCCGCAAAAGCGGGTGGGCTATAGCCTTGGGGGTGGGGCTGGCCAACTTCGTCCGCCCGGACTCGGAATGGCGCGAGACTTTGCGAGGGCCCTCCGTGTGCCAAATATGGGCCGTGGGCACAGCCGCGCCCAACTAGAACCGCCCGAGGGCCGGGTCGCCCGGTTCGTCCAGCGGAAAAAGGCCACAAAAGCGGGTGGGCTATAGCCTTAGGGGTGGGGTTGGCCAACTTCGTCCGCCGGACTCGGAATGGTGCGAGACTTTGCGAGGGGCCTCCGTGTGCCAAAAATAGGCCACGGGCATAGCCGCGCCCAAAAATAACCGCCCGAAAGCCGGGGCGCCAAGTTCGTCCAGCGGAAAAAGGCCAAAAAATTGGGTGCGCTCTGCCCTGGGGAGGTGGGGATGGCCGACGTCCTAGGGCGGGCTCAGAATTGTGAGAGTCTTTGGGGAGGGCCTCCGTGGGCCAAAAATAGGCCGCGGGCACGGCGGCGCGGAGAATTAACCGCCCGAAGGCGGGGGCGCCAATGTCCTGCGGAAAAAGGACACAAAAACGGGTGGGCTATAGCCTTGCGAGGTGGGGATGGCCAACCGTCCGCCGCGGACTCAGAATGGCGCGAGACTTTGCGAGGGGCCTCCGTGAGCCAAAATTAGGCCGCAGGCACAGCCGCACCCAAAAATAACCGCACGAAGGCCGGGCGCCAAGTTAAATCCAGCGGAAAGAGGCCACAAAAAGCGGGTGGGCTATAGCCTTGGGGGTGGGGCTGGCCAACCGTCCGCCGGACTCTGAATGGCGTGAGACTTTGCGAGGCGCCTCCGTGTGCCAAAAATAGGACGCAGGCACAGCCGCACCCAAAAATAACCGCCCGAAAGCCGGGCGCCAAGTTAAATCCAGCGGAAAGAGGCCACAAAAACGGGTGGGCTATAGCCTTGGGGGGTGGGGCTGGCCAACTTCGTCCGCCGGACTCGGAATGGTGCGAGACTTTGCGAGGTCCCTCCGTGTGCCAAATATAGGCCGTGGGCACAGCCGCGTCCAAAAATAACCGCCCGAAGGCCGGGGCGCCAAGTTCGTCCATCGGAAAAAGGCCACAAAAACGGGTGGGCTACAGCCTTGGGAGGTGGGCCTGGCCAACTTCGTCCGCCGGACTCGGAATGGCGCGAGACTTTGTGAGGGGCCTCCGTGTGCCAAAAATAGGCCACGGGCATAGCCGCGTCCAAAAATAACCGCCCGAAGGCCAGGGCGCCAAGTTCGTCCAGCGGAAAAAGGCCACAAAAACGGGTGGCCGATAGCCTTGGGGGGTGGGGCTGGCCAACTTCGTCCGCCGAACTCGGAATGGCGCGAGACTTTGTGAGGGCCCTCCGTGTGCCAAAAATAGGCAGCGGCCATAGCCGCGCCCAAAAATAACCGCACGAAGGCCGGGGTGCCAAGTTCGTCCAGCGAAAAAAGGCCACAAAAACGGGTGGGCTATAGCCTTGGGGGGTGGGGCTGGCCAACTTCGTCCGCCGGACTCGGAAGGGTGCGTGACTGCGAGGGCCTCCGTGTGTCAAAAATAGGCCGCCGCCTCAGCCGTGCCCAAAATAACCGCCAGAAGGCTGGGGCGCCAAGTTCGTCCAGCGGAAAAAGGCCACAAAAAGCGAGTGGGCTATAGCCTTGGGGGTGGGCCTGGCCAACAAATCGTCCGCGGACTAGGAATGGCGCGACACTTACCGAGGGGCCTCCGTGTGCCAAAAATAGGCCGCGGGCACAGCCGCGCCCAAAATAACCCCGAAGGCGGGGTGCCAAGTTAAATCCAGCGGAAAAAGGCCACAAAAACGGGTGGCCGATAGCCTTGGGGGGTGGGGCTGGCCAACTTCGTCCGCCGAACTCGGAATGGCGCGAGACTTTGTGAGGGCCCTCCGTGTGCCAAAAATAGGCAACGGCCATTGCCGCGCCCAAAAATAACCGCCCGAAGGCCGGGTCGCCAAGTTCGTCCAGCGGAAAAAGGCCACAAAAACGGGTGGGCTATAGCCTTGGGGGGTGGGGCTGGCCAACTTCGTCCGCCGGACTCGGAATGGTGCGAGACTTTGCGAGGGGCCTCCGTGTGCAAAAAATAGGCCGCGGGCATAGCCGCGCCCAAAAATAACTGCCCGAAAGCCGGGGCGCCAAGTTCGTCCAGCGGAAAAAGGCCAAAAAAATGGGTGGGCTATGGCCTTGGGAGGTGGGGCTGGCCAACTTCGTCCGCCGGACTAGGAATGGCGCGACACTTTGCGAGGGGCCTCCGTGTGCCAAAAATAGGCCGCGGGCACAGCCGCGCCCAAAAATAACCCCCCGAAGGCCGGGGCGCCAAGTTCGTCCAGCGGAAAAAGGCCTCAAAAACGGGTGGGCTATAGCCTTGGGGGGTGGGGCTGGCCCACTTCGTCCACCAGACTCGGAATGGCGTGGGAATTTGGGAGGGGCCTCCGTGTGCCAAAATTAGGCTGCGGGCACAGCCACGCCCAAAAATAACCGCCTGAAGGCCGGGGCGTCAAGTTCGTCCAGCGGAAAATGGCCACAAAAACGGGTGGCCTATAGCCTTGGGGGGTGGGGCTGGCCAACTTCGTCCGCCGGACTCGGAATGGCGCGAGACTTTGCGAGGGCCCTCCGTGTGCCAAAAATAGGCCGCGGGCAAGTCCGCGCCCAAAAAGAACCGTCCAAAGGCCGGGGCGCCAAGTTCGTCCAGCGGAGAAAGGCCACAAAAACGGCTGGGCTATAGCCTTGGGGGGTGGGGCTCCCCAACTTCGTCCGCCAGACTCGGAATGGTGCGAGACTTTGCGAGGGCCCTCCGTGTGCGAAAAATAGGCCGCGGGCACAGCCGTGTCCAAAAATAACAGCCCGAAGGCCGGGGCGCCAAGTTCGTCCAGCGGAAAAAGGCCTCAAAAACAGGTGGGCTATAGCCTTGGGGGGTGGGGCTCCCCAACTTCGTCCGCCAGACTCGGAATGGCGCGGGAATTTGGGAGGGGCCTCCGTGTGCCAAAATTAGGCCGCGGGCACAGCCACGCCCAAAAATAACCGCCCGAAGGCCGAGGCGCCAAGTTCGTCCAGCGGAAAAAGGCCACAAAAACGGGTGGGCTGTAGACTTGGGGGGTGGGGCTGGCCCACTTCATCCACCGTACTCGGAATGGCGCGACACTTTGCGAGGGCCCTCCGTGTACCAAAAATAGGCCGCGGGCAAGGCCGCGCCCAAAAAGAACCGTCCGAAGGCCGGGGCGTCAAGTTCGTCCAGCGGAAAATGGCCACAAAAACGGGTGGCCTATAGCCTTGGGGGGTGGGGCTAGCCAACTTCGTCCGCCGGACTCGGAATGGCGCGAGACTTTGCGAGGGCCCTTCGTGTGCCAAAAATAGGCCGCGGGCAAGTCCGCGCCCATAAAGAACCGTCCGAAGGCCGGGGCGCCAAGTTCGTCCAGCGGAGAAAGGCCACAAAAACGGGTGGGCTATAGCCTTGGGGGGTGGGGCTCCCCAACTTCGTCCGCCAGACTCGGAATGGCGCGAGACTTTGCGAGGTGCCTCCGTGTGCTAAAAATAGGCCGCGGACACAGCCGTGCCAAAAAATACCCGCTCGAAGGCCGGGGCGCCAAGTTCGTCCAGCGGAAAAAGGCCACAAAAACGGGTGGGCTATAGCCTTGTAGGGTGGGGCTCGCCAACTTCGTCCGCCAGACTCGGAATGGCGCGAGACTTGGCGAGGTGCCTCCGTGTGCCAAAAATAGGCCGCGGGCACAGCCGCGCCTAAAAATACCCGCCCGAAGGCCGGGGCGCCAAGTTCGTCCAGCGGAAAAAGACCTCAAAAACGGGTGGGCTATAGCCTTAGGGGGTGGGGCTGGCCAACTTCGTCCGCCGGACTCGGAATGGCGCGAGACTTTGCGAGGCACCTCCGTGTGCCAAAAATAGGCCATGGGCACAGCCGCGCCAAAATACCTGCCCGAAGGCCGGGCGCCAAGTTCGTCCAGCGGAAAAAGGCCACAAAAGCGGGTGGGCTATAGCCTTGGGTGGTGGGGCTGGCCAACCGTCCGCCGGACTCGGAATGGCGCGAGAATTTGCGAGGCGCCTCCGTGTGCCAAAAATAGGCCGCGGGCACAGCCGCGCCCAAAAATACCTGCCCGAAGGCCGGGGCACCAATGTCCTGCGGAAAAAGGCCACAAAAACGGGTGGGCTATAGCCTTAGGAGGTGGGGATGGCCGCCTTCGTCCGCCGGACTCGGAATGGCGCGAGACTTTGCGAGGGGCCTCCGTGTATCAAAAATAGGCCATAGCCTGAGCCGTGCCCAAAAATAACCCTTCTAAGGCCGGGGCGCCAAGTTCGTCCAGCGGAAAAAGGCCACAAAAACGGGTGGGCTATAGCTTGGGAGGTGGGCCTGGGCAAGCAAATCCGCCGGACTCGGAATGGCTCGAGGCTTTGTTAGGGGCCTCCGTGTGCCAAAACTAGGCCACAGGCACAGCCGCACCCAACAATAATTGTTCGAATTCCGGGCGACCTACCTATCCCAGCGGACAAAGGCCACAAAAACGGGTGGGCTGTAGACTTGGGGGTGGTGCTGGCCAAATTCGTCCGCCGGACTCGGAATGGCGCGAAACATTGCGAGGGGCCTCCGTGTGCCAAAAATAGGCCGCGGACACAGCCGCGCCCAAAAATAACCGCCCGAAGGCCAGGGCGTCAAGTTCGTCCAGCGGAAAAAGGCCACAAAAACAGGTGGGCTATAGCCTAGGGAGGTGGGGCTGGCCGACTTCGTCCGCCGGACTCGGAATGGCGCGAGACTTTGCGAGGGGCCTCCGTGTGCCAAAAATAGGCCGCGGGCACAGCCACGCCCAAAAATAACAGCCCGAAGGCTGGGGCGCCAAGTTCGTCCAGCGGAAAAAGGCCACAAAAACAGGTGGGCTATAGCCTAGGGAGGTGGGGCTGGCCGACTTCTTCTGCCGGACTCGGAATGGCGCGAGACTTTGCGAGGGCCCTCCGTGCGCCAAAAATAGGCCGCGGCCACAGCCGCGCCCAAAAATAACCGCCCGAAGGCCGGGGCGCCAAGTTCGTACAGCGGAAAATGGCCACAAAAACGGGTGGGCTATAGCCTTGGGGGGTGGGGCTGGCCAACTTCGTCCGCCGGACTCGGAATGGCGCGAGACTTTGCGAGGGCCCTCCTTGTGCCAAAAATAGGCCGCGGGCACAGCCGCGTAGAAAAAATACCTGCCCGAAGGCCGGGGCGCCAAGTTCGTCCGGCGGAAAAAGACCTCAAAAACGGGTGGGCTATAGCCTTGGGGGGTGGGGCTGGCCAACTTCGTCCGCCGGACTCGGAATGGCGCGAGACTTTTCGAGGCTCCTCCGTGTGCCAAAAATAGGCCGTGGGCACAGCCGCGCCCAAAAATATCCGCCCGAAGGCCGGGGCGCCAAGTTCGTCCAGCGGAAAAAGGCCACAAAAACAGGTGGGCTATAGCCTAGGGAGGTGGGGCTGGCCGACTTCTTCTGCCGGACTCGGAATGGCGCGAGACTTTGCGAGGGCCCTCCGTGCGCCAAAATAGGCCGCGGCCACAGCCGCGCCCAAAAATAACCGCCCGAAGGCCGGGGCGCCAGAGTCCTGCGGAAGAAGGCCACCAAAACGGGTGGGCTATAGCCTTGGGAGGTGGGGATGGCCAAACTCGTCCGCCGGACTCGGAATGGCGCGAGACTTTGCGAGGGGCCTCCGTGTGTCAAAAATAGGCCGCAGCCTCAGCCGTGCCCAAAAATAACAGCCCGAAGGCCGGGGCGCCAAGTTCGTCCAGCGGAAAAAGGCCACAAAAACGGGTGGGCTATAGCCTTGGGAGGTGGGGCTGGCCAATTTCGTCCGCCGGACTCGGAATGGCTCGAGGCTTTGTTAGGGGCCTCCGCATGCCAAAAATAGGCTGCGGGCACAGCCGCGTCCAAAAATAATTGCCCGAATTCCGGGGCACCAACTTCGTCCAGCGGAGAAAGGCCACAAAAACGGGTGGACTGTAGACTTGGGGGTGGTGCTGGCCAAATTCGTCCGCCGGACTCGGAATGGCGCGAAACATTGCGAGGGGCCTCCGTGTGCCAAAAATAGGCCGCGGACACAGCCGCGCCCAAAAATAACCGCCCGAAGGCTAGGGCGTCAAGTTCGTCCAGCGGAAAAAGGCCACAAAAACAGGTGGGCTATAGCCTAGGGAGGTGGGGCTGGCCGACTTCGTCCGCCGGACTCGGAATGGCGCGAGACTTTGCGAGGGGCCTCCGTGTGCCAAAAATAGGCCGCGGGCACAGCCACGCCCAAAAATAACAGCCCGAAGGCTGGGGCGCCAAGTTCGTCCAGCGGAAAAAGGCCACAAAAACTGGTGGGCTGTAGACTTGGGGGGTGGTGCTGGCCCACTTCGTCCGCCGGACTCGGAATTGCGCGACACTTTGCGAGGGCCCTCCGTGTGCGAAAAATAGGCCGCGGGCAAGGCCGCGCCCAAAAAGAACCGTCCGAAGGCCGGGGCGCCAAGTTCGTACAGCGGAAAATGGCCACAAAAACGGGTGGGCTATAGCCTTGGGGGGTGGGGCTGGCCAACTTCGTCCGCCGGACTCGGAATGGCGCGAGACTTTGCGAGGGCCCTCCTTGTGCCAAAAATAGGCCGCGGGCACAGCCGCGTCCAAAAATACCTGCCCGAAGGCCGGGGCGCCAAGTTCGTCCGGCGGAAAAAGACCTCAAAAACGGGTGGGCTATAGCCTTGGGGGGTGGGGCTGGCCAACTTCGTCCGCCGGACTCGGAATGGCGCGAGACTTTTCGAGGCTCCTCCGTGTGCCAAAAATAGGCCGTGGGCACAGCCGCGCCCAAAAATATCCGCCCGAAGGCCGGGGCGCCAAGTTCGTCCAGCGGAAAAAGGCCACAAAAACAGGTGGGCTATAGCCTAGGGAGGTGGGGCTGGCCGACTTCTTCTGCCGGACTCGGAATGGCGCGAGACTTTGCGAGGGCCCTCCGTGCGCCAAAAATAGGCCGCGGCCACAGCCGCCCAAAATAACCGCCCGAAGGCCGGGCGCCGAGTCCTCGCGGAAGAAGGCCACCAAAGCGGGTGGGCTATAGCCTTGGGAGGTGGGGATGGCCAAACTCGTCCGCCGGACTCGGAATGGCGCGAGACTTTGCGAGGGGCCTCCGTGTGTCAAAAATAGGCCGCAGCCTCAGCCGTGCCCAAAAATAACAGCCCGAAGGCCGGGGCGCCAAGTTCGTCCAGCGGAAAAAGGCCACAAAAACGGGTGGGCTATAGCCTTGGGAGGTGGGGCTGGCCAATTTCGTCCGCCGGACTCGGAATGGCTCGAGGCTTTGTTAGGGGCCTCCGCATGCCAAAAATAGGCCACGGGCACAGCCGCGTCCAAAAATAACTGCCCGAAGTCCGGGGCGCCAAGTTCGTCCTGCGGAGAAAGGCCAGAAAAACGGGTGGGCCATAGCCTTGGGTGGTGGGGCTGGCCAACTTCGTCCGCCGGACTCGGAATGGCGTGAGACTTTGCGAGGGCCCTCCGTGTGCGAAAAGGCCGCGGGCACAGCCGCGCCCAAAAATAACCGCCCGAAGGCCGGGGCGCCAATGTCCTGCGGAAAAAGGCCACAAAAACGGGTGGGCTATAGCCTTGGGAGGTGGGGATGGCCAAACTCGTCCGCCGGACTCGGAATGGCGCGAGTCTTTGCGAGGGGCCTCCGTGTGTCAAAAATAGGCCGCAGCCTCAGCCGTGCCCAAAAATAACAGCCCGAAGGCCGGGGCGCCAAGTTCGTCCAGCGGAAAAAGGCCACAAAAACGGGTGGGCTATAGCCTTGGGAGGTGGGGCTGGCCAATTTCGTCCGCCGGACTCGGAATGGCTCGAGGCTTTGTTAGGGGCCTCCGCATGCCAAAAATAGGCCACGGGCACAGCCGCGTCCAAAAATAACTGCCCGAAGTCCGGGGCGCCAAGTTCTGCCCTGCGGAGAAAGGCCGAGAGAAAAGCAGGTGGGCCATAGCCTTGGGTGGTGGGGCTGGCCAACCGTCCGCCCGGACTCGGAATGGCGTGAGACTTTGCGAGGGCCCTCCGTGTGCGAAAAAGGCCGCAGGCACAGCCGCGCCCAAAAATAACCCGCCCGAAGGCCGGGCGCCAATGTCCTGCGGAAAAAGGCCACAAAACCGGGTGGGCTATAGCCTTGGGAGGTGGGGATGGCCAAACTCGTCCGCCGGACTCGGAATGGCGCGAGTCTTTGCGAGGGGCCTCCGTGTGTCAAAAATAGGCCGCAGCCTCAGCCGTGCCCAAAAATAACAGCCCGAAGGCCGGGGCGCCAAGTTCGTCCAGCGGAAAAAGGCCACAAAAACGGGTGGGCTATAGCCTTGGGAGGTGGGGCTGGCCAACTTCGTCCGCCGGACTCGGAATGGTGCGCAACTTTGCGAGGGGCCTCCGTGTGCCAAAAATAGGCCACGGGCACAGCCGCGTCCAAAAATAACCACCCGAAGGCCGGGGCGCCAAGTTCGTCCAGCGGAGAAAGGCCACAAAAACGGGTGGGCTATAGCCTTGGGGGGTGGGGCTGGCCAACTTCGTCCGCCGGACTCGGAATCGGGCGAGACTTTGCGAGCGGCCTCCGCCTGCCAAAAATAGGCCGCGGCCACAGCCGCGCCAAAAAATAACCACCCGAAGGTCGGCGCGTCCAAACCCCCCAGCGGAAAATTAGCCAAAAAACTGGTGGGCTATAGCCTTGGGGGGAGGGGCTGGCCAACTTCATCCGCCGGACTCGGAATGAGGCGAGACTTTGCGAACAGCCTCCGCGTGCCAAAAATATAACGCGGGCACAGCCGCGCCCAAAAATAACCCACCGAAGGTCGGCGCGCCCAAACCCCCCAGCGGAAAAATGGCCAAAAAACAGGTGCGCTATATCCTTGGGTGGAGGGGCTGGCCCACTTCGTCCGCCGGACTCGGAATGGGGCGAGACTTTACGAGTGGCCTCCGCATGCCAAAAATAGGCCGCGGCCACAGCCGCGCCCAAAAATAATCCCCCGAAGGTCGACGCGCCCAAACCCCCCAGCGGAAAAATGGCCAAAAAACGGGTGCGCTATAGCCTTGGGGGGACGGGCTGGCCAAATTCGTCCGCCGGACTCGGAATGGGGCGAGACTTTGCGAGCGGACTCCGCGTGCCAAAAATAGGCCTAGGGCACAGCCGCGCCCAAAAATAACCCCCCGAAGGTCGGCGCGCCCAAACCCCCCAGCGGAAAAATGGCCAAAAAACGGGTGCGCTATAGCCTTGGGGGTAGGGGCTGGCCCACTTCGTCCGCCGGACTCGGAATGGGACGAGACTTTGCGAGTGGCCTCCGCGTGCCAAAAATAGGCCGCGGGCACAGCCGTGCCCAAAAATAACCCCCCGAAGGTCGGCGCGCCCAAACCCCCCAGCGGAAAAATGGCCAAAAAACGGGTGCGCTATAGCCTTGGGGGTAGGGGCTGGCCCACTTCGTCCGCCGGACTCGGAATGGGGCGAGACTTTGCGACCGGCCTCCGCGTGCCAAAAATAGGCAGCGGGCACAGCCGCGCCCAAAAATAACCGCCCGAAGGCCGGGGCGTCAATGTCCTGCGGAAAAAGGCCACAAAAACGGGTGGGCCATATCCTTGGGTGGTGGGGCTGGCCAACTTCGTCCGCCGGACTCGGAATGACGCGAGACTTTGCGAGGGCCCTCCGTGTGCCAAAAATAGGCCGCGGGCACAGCCGCGCCCAACAATAACCCCCGGAAGGTCGGCGCGCCCAAACCCCCCAGCGGAAAAATGGCCAAAAAACGGGTGCGCTATAGCCTTGGGGGGACGGGCTGGCCAAATTCGTCCGCCGGACTCGGAATGGGGCGAGACTTTGCGAGCGGACTCCGCGTGCCAAAAATAGGCCTAGGGCACAGCCGCGCCCAAAAATAACCCCCCGAAGGTCGGCGCGCCCAAACCTCCCAGCGGAAAAATGGCCAAAAACTGGTGCGCGATAGCCTTGGGGGTAGGGGCTGGCCCGCTTCGTCCGCGGACTCGGAATGGGGCGAGACTTTGCGAACGGCCTCCCGCGTGCCAAAAAAATAGGCAGCGGGCACAGCCGCGCCCAAAAATAACCGCCCGAAGGCCGGGGCGCCAATGTCCTGCGGAAAAAGGCCACAAAAACGGGTGGGCCATATCCTTGGGTGGTGGGGCTGGCCAACTTCGTCCGCCGGACTCGGAATGACGCGAGACTTTGCGAGGGCCCTCCGTGTGCCAAAAATAGGCCGCGGGCACAGCCGCGCCCAACAATAACCCCCGGAAGGTCGGCGCGCCCAAACCCCCCAGCGGAAAAATGGCCAAAAAACGGGTGGGCTATAGCCTTGGGGGGAGGGTTTGGCCAACTTCATCCGCCGGACTCGGAATGGGCCGAGTCTTTACCAGCAGCCTCCGCGTGCCAAAAATAGGCCGCGGGCACAGCCGCGCCCAAAAATAACGCCCCGAAGGTCGGCGCGCCCAAACCCCCCAGCGGAAAAATGGCCAAAAAACGGGTGCGCTATAGCCTTGGGGGGAGGGGCTGGCCAACTTCGTCCGGCTGACTCGGAATGGCGCGAGACTTTTCGAGGGCCCTCCGTGTGCCAAAAATTGGCCGTGGACAAAGCCGCGCCCAAAAATAAGCACCCGAAGGTCGTGGTGCCAAAACCCCCCAACGGAAAAATGGCCAAAATACGGGTGGGCTATAGCCTTGGTGGGGGGCGCGGGCGAAGTTCGTCCGCCGGACTCGGAATGCGGTGAGACTTTGCGAGGGATTCGGGGTGCCAAAAATAAGCCGCGGGCAAAGCCGCGCCCAAAAATAAGCCCCCGAAGGTCGTGGTGCCAAAACCCCCCAGCGAAAAAATGGCCACAAAATGGGTGGGCTTTAGCCTTGGTGGGGGTCGCGGGCGAGTTAAATCCGCGGACTCGGAATGGGGCAAGACTTTGCGAGGGGCCTCGGGGTGCCAAAACTAAGCCGCGGGCAAAGCCGCGGGCAAAGCCGCGCCCAAAAATAAGCGCCCGAAGGTCGTGGTGCCAAAACCCCCCAGCGGAAAAATAGCCAAAAAACGGGTGGGCTATAGCCTTGGTGGGGGGCTCGGGCGAAGTTCGTCCGCCGGACTCGGAATATGGCGAGGCTTTGCGAGGGGCCTCCAGGTGCGAAAAATAAGCCGCGGGCAAAGCCGCACCCAAAAATAAGCGCCCGAAGGTCGTGCTGCCAAAACCCCCCAGCGGAGAAATGGCCAAAAAATGGGTGGGCTATAGCCTTGGTGGGGGGCGCGGGCGAAGTTCGTCCGCCGGACTCGGAATATGGCGAGGCTTTGCGAGGGGCCTCGGGGTGCCAAAGATAAGCCACGGGCAAAGCCAAGCCCAAAAATAAGCATCCAAAGGTCGTGGTGCCAAAACCCCCCAACGGAAAAATGTCCAAAAAACGGGTGGCCAATAGCCTTGGTGGGGGGCGCGGGCAAAGTTCGTCCGCCGGACTCGGAATGGGGCGAGACTTTGCGAGGGGCCTCGGGGTGCCAAAGATAAGCCACGGGCAAAGCCAAGCCCAAAAATAAGCATCCAAAGGTCGTGGTGCCAAAACCCCCCAGCTGAAAAATGCCCAAAAAACGGGTGGGCTATAGCCTTGAGTGGGGCAGGCGGGCGACGTTCGTCCGCCGCACTCGGAATGGGGCGAGACCTTGCGAGGGGCCTCGGGGTGCCAAAAATAAGCCGCGGACAAAGCCGCGCCCAAAAATAAGCACCCGAAGTTCATGTGGTGCCAAAACCCCCAGCGGAAAAATAGCCAAAAAACGGGTGGACTATAGCCTTGGTGGGGGGCGCGGGCGAAGTTCGTCCGCCGGACTCGGAATGAGGCGAGACCTTGCGAGGGGCCTCGGGGTGCCAAAAATAAGCTGCGGGCAAAGCCGCGCCCAAAAATAAGCGCCCGAAGGTCGTGGTGCCAAAACCCCCCAGCGGAGAAATGGCCAAAAAATGGGTGGGCTATAGCCTTGGTGGGGGGCGCGGGCAAAGTTCGTCCGCCGGACTCGGAATATGGCGAGACTTTGCGAGGGGCCTCGGGGTGCCAAAAATAAGCCACGGACAAAGCCGCGCCCAAAAATAAGCGCCCGAAGGTCGTGGTGCCAAAACCCCCCAGCGGAAAAATGCCCAAAAAACGGGTGGGCTATAGCCTTGGTGGGGAGCGCCGGTGAAGTTCGTCCGCCGGACTCGGAATATGGCGAGACTTTGCGAGGGGCCTCGGGGTGCAAAAAAGAAGCCGCGGGCAAAGCCGCGCCCGAAGGTCGTGGTGCCAAAACCCCCCAGCGGAAAAATGGCCAAGAAACGGGTGGCGATAGCCTTGGTGGGGGGCGCGGGTGAAGTTCGTCCGCCGGACTCGGAATGGGACAAGACTTTGCGAGGGGCCTCGGGATGCCAAAGATAAGCCGCAGGCAAAGCCACGCCCAAAAATAAGCACCCGAAGGTCATGGTGCCAAAACCCTCCAGCGGAAAAATGGCCAAAAAATGGGTGGGCTATAGCCTTGGTGGGGGGCGCGGGCGAAGTTCGTCCGCCGGACTCGGAATATGGTGAGACTTTGTGAGGGGCCTCGGGGTGCCAAACATAAGCCACGGGCAAAGCCGCGCCCAAAAATAAGCGCCCGAAGGTCGTGGTGCCAAAACCCCCCAGCGGAAAAATGGCCAAAAAACGGGTGGGCTATAGCCTTGGTGGGGAGCGCGGGTGAAGTTCGTCCGGCGGACTCGGAATATGGCGAGACTTTGTGAGGGGCCTCGGGGTGCCAAAAATAAGCCGCGGGCAAAGCCACGTCCGAAGGGCGTGGTGCCAAAACCCCCCAGCGGAAAAATGGCCAAAAAACGGGTGGCAATAGCCTTGGTGGGGGACGCGGGCGAAGTTCGTCCGCCGGACTCGGAATGGGGTGAGACTTTGCGAGGGGCCTTGGGGTGCCAAAGATAAGCCGTGGGCAAAGCCGCGCCCAAAAATAAGCCCCCGAAGGTCGTGGTGCCAAAACCCCCCAGCGGAAAAATGGCCAAAAAACGGGTGGGCTATAGCCTTGATGGGTGGCGCGGGCGAAGTTCGTCCGCCGGAGTTGGAATGGGCCGAGCCTTTGCGAGGGGCCTCGGGGTGCCAAAAATAAGCCACGGGCAAAGCCGCGCCCAAAAATAAGCGCCCGAAGGTCGTGGTGCCAAAACCCCCCAGCGGAAAAATGCCCAAAAAACGGGTGGGCTATAGCCTTGGTGGGGAGCGCCGGTGAAGTTCGTCCGCCGGACTCGGAATATGGCGAGACTTTGTGAGGGGCCTCGGGGTGCAAAAAATAAGCCGCGGGCAACGCCGCGCCCGAAGGTCGTGGTGCCACAACCCCCCAGCGGAAAAATGGCCAAAAAACGGGTGGCAATAGCCTTGGTGGGGGGCGCGGGTGAAGTTAAATCCGCGGACTCGGAATATGGCGAGACTTTGTGAGGGCCTCGGGGTGCCAAAAATAAGCAGGCAGCCGAGCAAAACCACGCCCGAAGGCGTGGTGCCAAAACCCCAGCGGAAAAATGGCCAAAAAACGGGTGGCAATAGCCTTGGTGGGGGGCGCGGGTGAAGTTCGTCCGCGGACTCGGAATGGGGTGAGACTTTGCGAGGGCCTTAGGGTGCCACAGATAAGGCGTGGGCAAATCCGCGCCCAAAAATAAGCCCCCGAAGGTCGTGGTGCCAAAACCCCCCAGCGGAAAAATGGCCAAAAAACGGGTGGGCTATAGCCTTGATGGGTGGCGCTGGCGAGTTCGTCCGCGGACTTGGAATGGGCGAGACTTTGCGAGGGGCCTCGGGGTGCCAAAAATAAGCCGCGGACAAAACCGCGCCACAAAATAAGCACCCGAAGGTCGTCGTGCCAAAACCCGCCAGTGGAAACATGGCCAAAAAATGGGTGGGCTATAGCCTTGGAGGTGGGGGGCGGGCGAAGTTCGTCCGCCCGGACTCGGAAGGGCGCGAGACTTTGCGAGGGGCCTCGGGGTGCAAAAATAAGCCGCAGGCAAAAAAGCGCGCCGAAGGTCGTGGTGCCAAACCCCCAGCGGAAAAATGGCCAAAAACGGGTGGCCAATAGCCTTGGTGGGGCGCGCGGCGAGTTCGTCCGCGGACTCGGAATGGGGCGTGACCTTGGGTGGGGCCTCGGGGTGCCCAAAATAAGCCGCGGTCAAACCCGCGCCCAAAAGTAAGCCCACGAAGGTCGTGGTGCCAAAACCCACCAGCGGAAAAATGGCCAAAAGCGGGTGGCTATAGGCTATAGCCTTGGTAGGGGCGCGGGCGAAGTTCGTCCGCCGGACTCGGGAATGGGGCGAGACCTTGCGAGGGCCTCGGGGTACCAAAATAGGCCGCGGGCACAGCCGCGCCCAAAATAAGCGCCGAAGGTCGTGGTGCCAAAACCCCAGCGGAAAAATGGCCAAAAGCGGGTTGGGCTATAGGCTTGGTGTGGAGCGCCGGTGAAGTTCGTCCGCCGGACTCGGAATATGGCAAGGCTTTGCGAGGGGCCTCGGGGTGCAAAAAATAAGCCGCGGGCAAAGCCGCGCCCGAAGGTCGTGGTGCCAAAACCCCCCAGCGGAAAAATGGCCAAAAAACGGGTGGCAATAGCCTTGGTGGGGGGCGCGGGTGAAGTTCGTCCGCCGGACTCGGAATGGGGCGAGACTTTGCGAGGGGCCTCGCGATGCCAAAGATAAGCCGCGGGCAAAGCCACACCCAAAAATAAGCACCCGAAGGTCGTGGTGCCAAAACCCTCCAGCGGAAAAATAGCCAAAAAATGGGTGGGCTATAGCCTTGGTGGGGGGCGTGGGCGAAGTTCGTCCGCCGGACTCGGAATATGGTGAGACTTTGTGAGGGGCCTCGGGGTGCCAAAAATAAGCCACGGGCAAAGCCGCGCCCAAAAATAAGCGCCCGAAGGTCGTGGTACCAAAACCCCCCAGCGGAAAAATGGCCAAAAAACGGGTGGGCTATAGCCTTGGTGGGAGTGCGGGTGAAGTTCGTCTGGCGGACTTGGAATCGGGCGAGACTTTGAGAGGGGCCTCCCGCTGCCCCAAATCAGCCGCGGGCAAAGCCGCGCCCGAAGGGCGTGGTGCCAAAACCCCCAGCGGAAAAATGGCCAAAAGCAGGTGGCAATAGCCTTGGTGGGGCGCAGGCGAAGTTCGTCCGCGGACTCGGAATGGGGTGAGACTTTGCGAGGGGCCTTGGGGTGCCAAAGAAAAGCCGTGGGCAAAGCCGCGCCCAAAAGTAAGCCCCGAAGGTCGTGGTGCCAAAACCCCAGCGGAAAAATGGCCAAAAGCGGGTGGGCTATAGCCTTGATGGGTGGCGCGTGGCGAAGTTCGTCCGCGGACTTGGAATGGGGCGAGACTTTGCGAGGGCCTCGGGGTGCAAAAATAAGCCGCTTGGGCAAAACCGCGCTAAAAAATAAGCACCGAAGGTCGTGGTGCCAAACCCCTCCAGCTGAAAAATAGCCAAAAAATGGGTGGGCTATAGCCTGGGTGGGGGGGGCGGGCGAAGTTCGTCCGCCGGACTCGGAATGGGGCGAGACTTTGCGAGGGGCCTCGGGGTGCCAAAAATAAGACGCGGGCAAAGCCGCGCCCGAAGGTCGTGGTGCCAAAACCCCCCAGCGGAAAAATGGCCAAAAACGGGTGGCCAATAGCCTTGGTGGGCGCGCGAGGCGAAGTTCGTCCGCCGGACTCGGAATGGGGCGAGACCTTGCGAGGGGCCTCGGGGTGCCTAAAATAAGCCTCGGGCAAAACCGCGCCCAAAAATAAGTACCCGAAGGTCGTGGTGCCAAAACCCTCCAGCGGAAAAATGGCCAAAAAACGGGTGGGCTATAGCCTTGGTGGGGGGCGCGGGCGAAGTTCGTCCGCCGGACTCGGAATGGGGCGAGACCTTCCGAGGGGCCTCGGAGTACCAAAATAAGCTGCGGGCACAACCGCGCCCAAAAATAAGCGCCCGAAGGTCGTGGTGCCAAAACCCCCCAGCGGAAAAATGGCCAAAAAACGGGTTGGCTATAGCCTTGGTGGGAGGCGCGGGCGAAGTTCGTCCGCCGGACTCGGAATGGGGTGAGACTTTGCGAGGGGCCTCGGGGTGCCAAAAATAAGCCGCGGTAAAAGCCGCGCCCAAAAATAAGCCCCCGAAGGTCGTGGTGCCAAAACCCCCCAGCGGAAAAATGGCCAAAAATCGGGTGGGCTATGGCCTTGGTGGGGGGCGCGGGCGAAGTTCGTCCGCCGGACTCCGAATGGGGCGAGACTTTGCGAGGGGCCTCGGGGTGCCAAAAATAAGCCGCGGGCAAACCCGCGCCCAAAAATAAACCCCCGAAGGTCGTGGTACAGAAACCCCCCAGCGGAAAAATGGCCAAAAAACGGGTGGGCTATAGCCTTGGTGGGGGGCGCTGCGTAAGAACGACCGCCGGACTCGGAATGGGGCGAGACTTTGCGAGGGGCCTCGGGGTGCCAAAAATAAGCCGCGGGCAAAGCCGCACCCAAAAATAAGCGCCCGAAGGTCGTGGTGCCAAAACCCCCCAGCGGAAAAATGGCCAAAAAACGGGTGGAGCCTTGGTCGGGGGCGCGGGTGAAGTTCGTCCGCCGGACTCGGAATGGGGTGAGACTTTGCGAGGGGTCTCGTGGTACCAAAACTAAGCCGCGGGTAAAGCCGCGACCAAAAATAAGCGCCCGAAGGTCGTGGTGCCAAATCCCCCCAGCGTAAAAATGGCCAAAAAACGGGTGGGCTATAGCCTTGGTGGGGGGCGCGGGCGAAGTTCGTTTGCCGGACTCGGAATGGGGCGAGACTTTGCGAGGGGCCTCGGGGTGCCAAAAATAAGCCTTGGGCAAACCGCGCCCAAAAATAAGTCTGCTTGAAGGTCGTGGTGCCAAAACCGTCCAGCGGAAAAATGGCCAAAAAATGGGTGGGCTGTAGCCTTGGTGGGGGGCGGGGGCGAAGTTCGTCAGCTGGACTCGGAATGGGGCGAGACGTTGCGAGGGGCCTCGGGGTGCCAAAATAAGCCGCGGGCACAGCCGCTCCAGAAAATAAGCGCCGGAAGGTCGTGGTGCCAAAACCCCCCAGCGGAAAAATGTCCAAAAAACGGGTGGGCTATAGCCTTGGTGGTGGGCGTGGGCGAAGTTCGTCCGCTGGACTCGGAATGGGGCGAGACTTTGCGAGGGGTCTCGGGGTGCCAAAAATAAGCCACGGTCAAAGCCCGGTCAAAGCCGCGCCCAAAAATGAGCCCCCGAAGGTCGTGGTGCCAAAACCCCCCAGCGGAAAAATGGCCAAAAAACGGGTGGAGCCTTGGTGAGGCGCGAGGTGATGTTAAATCCGCGGACTCGGAATGGGGCGAGACTTTGCGAGGGTCTCGGGGTACCAAAACTAAGCGCGGGGCAAAGCGCGACCAAAAATAAGCGCCCGAAGGTCGTGATGCCAAATCCCCCCAGCGTAAAAATGGCCAAAAAACGGGTGGGCTATAGCCTTGGTGGGGGGCGCGGGCGAAGTTCGTTTGCCGGACTCGGAATGGGGCGAGACTTTGCAAGGGGCCTCAGGGTGCCAAAAATAAGCCGCGGACAAAACCGCGCCCAAAAATAAGTACCCAAAGGTCGTGGTGCCAAAACCCTCCAGCGGAAAAATGGCCAAAAAATGGGTGGGCTATAGCCTTGGTGGGGGGCGCGGGCAAAGTTCGTCCGCCGGACTCGGGATGGGGCGAGACCTTGCGAGGGGCCTCGGGGTGCCAAAATAAACCACGGGCACAGCCGCGCCCAAAAATAAGCGCCCGAAGGTCGTGTTGCCAAAACCCCCCAGCGGAAAAATGGCCAAAAAACGGGTGGGCTATAGCCTTGGTGGGGGGCGTGGGCGAAGTTCGTCCGCTGGACTCGGAATGGGGCGAGACTTTGCGAGGGGCCTCGGGGTGCGAAAAATAAGCCGCGGTAAAAGCCGCGCCCAAAAATAAGCCCCCGAAGGTCGTGGTGCCAAAACCCCCCAGCGGAAAAATGGCCAAAAAACGGGTGGGCTATGGCCTTGGGAAGCGCGCGGGCGAGTTCGTCCGCCGGACTCGAATGGGGCGAGACTTTGCGAGGGCCTCGGGGTACCAAATATAAGCATGGACAAACCCGCGCCCAAAAATAAACCCCCCAAGGTCGCGGTACAGAACCCCCCCAGCGGAAAAATGGCCAAAAAACGGGTGGGCTATAGCCTTGGTGGGGCGCGGCGAAGTTCGTCCGCGGACTCGGAATGGGGCGAGACTTTGCGAGGGGCATCGGGGTGCAAAAAATAAGCCTTGTGCAAAGCCACGCCCAAAAATAAGCGCCCGAAGGTCGTGGTGCCAAAACCCCAGCGGAAAAATGGCCAAAAAGCAGGTGGAGCCTTGGTGGGCGCGGGTGAAGTTAAATCCGCGGACTCGGAATGGGGCGAGACTTTGCGAGGGTCTCGTGGTACCAAAACTAAGCCGCGGGTAGAGCCGCGACCAAAAATAAGCGCCCGAAGGTCGTGGTGCCAAATCCCCCCAGCGTAAAAATGGCCAAAAAACGGGTGGGCTATAGCCTTGGTGGGGGGCGCGGGCGAAGTTCGTTTGCCGGACTCGGAATGGGGCGAGACTTTGCGAGGGGCCTCGGGGTGCCAAAATAAGCCGCGGGCAAACCCGCGCCCAAAAATAAGTACGCGAAGGTCGTGGTGCCAAAACCTTCCAGCGGAAAAATGGCCAAAAAATGGGTGGGCTGTAGCCTTGGTGGGGGGCGCGGGCGAAGTTCGTCTGCTGGACTCGGAATGGGGCGAGACCTTACGAGGGGCCTCGGGGTGCCGAAATAAGCCGCGGGCACAGCCGCTCCAGAAAATAATCGCCGGAAGGTCGTGGTGCCAAAACCCCCCAGCGGAAAAATGGCCAAAAAACGGGTGGGCTATAGCCTTGGTGGTGGGCGTGGGCGAAGTTCGTCCGCTGGACTCGGAATGGGGCGAGACTTTGCGAGGGGCCTCGGGGTGCCAAAAATAAGCCACGGTCAAAGCCGCGCCCAAAAATAAGCCCCCGAAGGTCGTGGTGCCAAAACCCCCCAGCGGAAAAATGGCCAAAAAACGGGTCGAGCCTTGGTGGGGGGCGCAGGTGATGTTCGTCCGCCGGACTCGGAATGGGGCGAGACTTTGCGAGGGGTCTCGGGGTACCAAAATTAAGCCACGGGCAAAGCCGCGACCAAAAATAAGCGCCCGAAGGTCGTGGTGCCAAATCCCCCCAGCGTAAAAATGGCCAAAAAACGGGTGGGCTATAGCCTTGGTGGGCGCGTGGGCGAGAGTCTCGTTGCCAGATTCGGAATGGGGCGAGACTTTGCTAGGGGCCTCAGGGTACCAAAAATAAGCCGCGGACAAAACCGCACCCAAAAATAAGTACCCGAAGGTCGTGGTGCCAAAACCCTCCAGCGGAAAAATGGCCAAAAAATGGGTGGGCTATAGCCTTGGTGGGGGGCGCGGGCAAAGTTCGTCCGCCGGACTCGGGATGGGGCGAGACCTTGCGAGGGGCCTCGGGGTGCCAAAATAAACCGCGGGCACAGCCGCGCCCAAAAATAAGCGCCCGAAGGTCGTGGTGCCAAAACCCCCCAGCGGAAAAATGGCCAAAAAACGGGTGGGCTATAGCCTTGGTGGGGGGAGTGGGCGAAGTTCGTCCGCTGGACTCGGAATGGGGCGAGACTTTGCGAGGGGCCTCGGGGTGCCAAAAATAAACCACGGTCAAAGCCGCGCCCAAAAATAAGCGCCCGAAGGTCGTGTTGCCAAAACCCCCCAGCGGAAAAATGGCCAAAAAACGGGTGGGCTATAGCCTTGGGGGGAGGGGCTGGCCAACTTCGTCCGCCGGACTCGGAATGGGGCGAAACTTTGCAAACGGCCTCCGTGTGCCAAAAATAGGCCGCGGGCACAGCCTCGCCCAAAAATAACCTCCCGAAGGCCGGGGCGCCCAAACCCCCCAGCGGAAAAATGGCCAAAACACGGGTGGGTTATAGCCTTGGGGGGAGGGGCTGGCCCACTTCGTCCGCCGGACTCGGAATGGGCCGAGACTTTGCGAGCGGCGTCCGTGCGCCAAAAAGGCAGGGGCACAGCCGCGCCCAAATATAGCCCCCGAAGGTCGGCGCGCCCAAACTTCCCATTGGAAAAATGGCCAAAAACGAGTGGGCTATAGCCTTGGGGGAGGGCTGGCCAACTTCGTCCGCCCGAACTCGGAATGGGGCGAGACTTAGCGAGCGGCCTCCGCGTGCCAAAAAATAGGCCGCGGGCACAGCCGACCCAAAAATAGCCCCGAAGGTCGGCGCGTCAAACCCCCAGCGGAAAAATGGCCAAAAAGCGGGTGGGCTATAGCCTTGGGGGAGGGGCTGGCCAACCAAATCCGCCTCGGACTCGGAATGGGGCGTGACTTTGAGAGAGGCCTCCCGTAACAAAAATAGGCCATGAGCACAGGCGCGCCCAAAAAATAACCGCCCGAAGGCTTGGTCACCTAGTTCGTCCAGAGGAAAAAGGGCCAAAAGAAGGGAGGGCTATAGCCTTAGGGGGAGGGGCGGGCCAACGTCGTCCGCCGGACTCGGAATGGGGTGAGACTTTGCAGCGGCCTCCGCGTGCAAAAATAGTCAGCGGGCACAGCCGTGCCCAAAAATAACGCTCTGAAGGTCGGCGCGCCCAAACCCCCCCGCGGAAAAATGGGCAAAAAACGGGTGGGCTATAGCCTTGGGGGGAGGGGCTGGCTAACTTCGTCCGCCGGACGCGGAATGGGGCGAGACTTTGCGAGCAGCCTCCGCGTGCCAAAAATAGGCCGCGGGCAAGGCAATGCCCAGAAATAACCTCCCAAAGGCCGGGGCGCCCAAACCCCCCAGCGGAAAAATGGCCAAAAAACGGGTGGGCTATAGCCTTGGGGGGAGGGGCTGGCCAACTTTGTCCGCCGGACTTGGAATGGGGCGAGACTTAGCGAACGGCCTCCGCGTGCCAAAAATAGGCCGCGGGCACAGCCACCCCCAAAAATAGCCCCCCGAATGTCGGCGCGTCCAAACCCCCCAGCGGAAAAATGGCCAAAAAACGGGTGGGCTATAGCCTTGGGGGGAGGGGCTGGCCCACTTCGTCCGCCGGACTCGGAATGGGGCGAGACTTTGCGAGGGGCCTCGGGGTGCCAAAAATAAGCCGCGGTCAAAGCCGTGCCCAAAAATAAGCGCCTGAAGGTCGTGTTGCCAAAACCCCCCAGCGGAAAAATGGCCAAAAAACGGGTGGGCTATAGCCTTGGGAGGTGGGGCTGGCCAACTTCGTCCGCCGGACTCGGAATGGCGCGAGGCTTTGTTAGGGGCCTCCGTGTACCAAAAATAGGGCGCGGGTACAGCCGCGCCCAAAAATAACCACCCGAAGGCCGGGGCGCCAAGTTCGTCCAGCGGAGAAAGGCCACAAAAACGGGTGGGCTATAGCCTTGGGGGGTGGGGCTGGCCAACTTCGTCCGCCGGACACGGAATGGCGCGAAACATTGCGAGGGGCCTCCGTGTGCCAAAAATAGGCCGCGGTCACAGCAACGCCAAAAAATAACCGCCCGAAGGCCGGGGCGCCAAGTTCGTCCAGCGGAGCAAGGCCACAAAAACGGGTGGGCTATAGCCTTGGGGGGTGGGGCTGGCAAACTTCGTCCGCCGGACTCGGAATGGCGCGAGATTTTGTGAGGGGCCTCCGTGTGCCAAAAATAGGCCGCGGGCACAGCCGCGCCTAAAAACTCCGTCCGAAGGCCGGAACGAAGTTCGTCCAGCGGAGCAAGGCCACAAAAACGGGTGGGCTATAGCCTTGGGGGGTGGGGCTGGCCAACTTCGTCCGCCGGACTCGGAATGGCGCGAGACTTTGCGAGGGCCCTCCATTTGCAAAAAATAGGCAGCGGGCACAGCCGCGCCCAAAAATAACCGGCCGAAGGCCGGGGCGCCTAGTTCGTCCAGCGGAAAAAGGCCACAAAAACGGGTGGGCTATAGCCTTGGGGGGTGGGGCTGCGCCAACTTCGTCCGCCGGACTCGGAATGGCGTGACACTTTGCGAGGCACCTCCGTGTGCCAAAAATAGGCCGAAACCACAGCCGCGCCCAAAAATACCCGCCCGAAGTCCGGGGTGCCAAGTTCGTCCAGCGGAAAAAGGCCACAAAAACAGGTGGGCTATAGCCTTGGGGGGTGGGGCTGGCCAACTTCGTCCGCCGGACTCGGAATGGCGCGAGACTTTGCGAGGGGCCTCCGTGTGCCAAAAATAGGCCGCGTGCACAGTCGCGCCCAAAAATAACTGCACGAAGGCTGGGGCGCCAAGTTCGTCCAGCGGAAAAAGGCCACAAAAACGGGTGGGCTATAGCCTTGGGGGGTGGGGCTGGCCAACTTCGTCCGCCGGACTCGGAATGGCGTGACACTTTGCGAGGCACCTCCGTGTGCCAAAAATAGGCCGCAACCACAGCCGCGTCCAAAAATACCGGCCCGAAGTCCGGGGTGCCAAGTTCGTCCAGCGGAAAAAGGCCACAAAAACAGGTGGGCTATAGCCTTGGGGGGTGGGGCTGGCCAACTTCGTCCGCCGGACTCGGAATGGCGCGAGACTTTGCGAGGGGCCTCCGTGTGCAAAAAAATAGGCGCGTGCACAGTCGCGCCCAAAAATAAGTGCACGAAGGCTGGGGCGCCAAGTTCGTCCAGCGGAAAAAGGCCACAAAACCGGGTGGGCTATAGCCGTGGGGGGTGGGGCTGGCCAACTTCGTCCGCCGGACTCGGAATGGCGTGACACTTTGCGAGGCACCTCCGTGTGCCAAAAATAGGCCGCTTCCACAGTCGCGTCCAAAAATACCGGCACGAAGTCCGGGGTGCCAAGTTCGTCCATCGGAAAAAGGCCACAAAAACAGGTGGGCTATAGCCTTGGGGGGTGGGGCTGGCCAACCGTCCGCGGACTCGGAATGGCGCGAGACTTTGCGAGGGGCCTCCGTGTGCCAAAAATAGGCCGCGTGCACAGTCGCGCCCAAAAATAACTGCACGAAGGCTGGGGCGCCAAGTTCGTCCAGCGGAAAAAGGCCACAAAATCGGGTGTGCTATAGACTTAGCGGGTGGGGCTGGACAACTTCGACCGACGGACTCGGAATGGCGTGAGACTTTGCGAGGGGACTCCGTGTACCAAAAATAGGCCGCGGGCACAGCCGCGCTCAAAAACAACCGCCCGAAGGCCGGGGCGCCAAGTTCGTCCAGCGGAAAAAGGCTACAAAAATGGGTGGGCTATAGCTTTGGGAGGTGGGGCTGGCCAACTTCGTCTGCCGGACTCGGAATGGCGTGAGACTTTGCGAGGGGTCTCCATGTGCCAAAAATAGGCCGCGGGAACAGCCACGTCCAAAAATAACCCCCCGAAGTCCGGGGCGCCAAGTTCGTCCAGCGGAAAAAGGCCACAAAAGCGGGTGGGCTATAGCCTTGGGGGGTGGGGATGGCCAACTTCGTCCGCCGGACTCGGAATGGCGCGAGATTTTGTGAGGGGCCTCCGTGTGCCAAAAATAGGCCGCGGGCACAGCCGCGCCCAAAACTAACCGGCCGAAGGCCGGGGTACGAAGGTCGTCCAGCGGAAAGAGGACACAAAAACGGGTGGGCTATAGCCTTGGGAGGTGGGGCTGGCCAACTTCGTCCGCCGATCTCGGAATGGCGCGAGACTTTGCGAGGGCCCTCCATTTGCAAAAAATAGGCCGCGGGCACAGCTGCGTCCAAAAATACCCGCCCGAAGGCCGGGGCGCCACGTTCGTCCAGCGGAAAAAGGCCACAAAAACGGGTGGGCTATATCCTTGGGGGGTGGGGCTGGCCAACGTCGTCCGCCGGACTCGGAATGGCGCGAGACTTTGCGAGGCGCCTCCGTGTGCCAAAAATAGGATGCGGGCACAGCCGTACCCAAAAATACCGACCCGAAGGCCGGGTCGCCAAGTTCGTCCAGCGTAAAAAGGCCACAAAAACGGGTGGGCTGTAGCCTCGGGGGCTGGGGCGTGCCAACCTCGTCCGCCGGACTCGGAACGGCGGAAGACTTTGCGAGGCACCTCCGTGTGCCAAAAGTAGGCCGCGCGCGCTGGCGCTGCAAGCCAAAAATACCCGCCCGAAGGCGGGCGGCAAGGTCGTCCAGCGGAACAAGGCCACAAAACCGGGTGGGGTATAGCCTTGGGGGGTGGGGCTGGCCCACTTCGTCAGCCGGACTCGGAATGGCGCGAGATTTTGTGAGGTGCCTCCGTGTGCCAAAAATAGGCCGCGGGCACAGCCGCGCTTAAAAATACCCGGCCGAATGCCGTGGCGCCAAGTTCGTCCAGCGGAAAAAGGCCACAAAACGGGTGGGCTATAGCCTTGGGAAGTGGGGTGGCCAACTTCGTCCGCGGACTCGGACTGGCGCGAGACTTTGTGAGGTGCCTCTGTGCGCCAAAAATAGCCCGCAGGCACAGCCGCGCCAAAAATACCCGCACGAGGCGGGCGCCAAGTTCGTCCAGCGGAAAAAGGCCACAAAAACGGGTGGGCTATAACCTTGGGGGGTGGGGCTAGCCCACTTCGTCGGCCGGACTCCGAATGGCGCGAGACTTTGCGAGGCACCTCCGTGTGCGAAAAATAGGCCGCGGGCACAGCCGGGCCCAAAAATACCCACCCGAAGGCCGGGGCGCCAAGTTTGTCCAGTAGAAAAAGGCCACAAAAAAGGGTGGGCTATAGCCTTGGGGGGTGCGGATGGCCAACTTCGTCCGCCGGACTTGGAATGGCGCGAGACTTTGCGAGTCACCTCCGTATGCCAAAAATAGGCCGCGGGCACAGCCGCGCCCAAAAATACCAGCCCGAAGGCCGGGGCGCCAAGTTCCTCCAGCGGAAAAAGGCCACAAAAACGGGTGGGCTACAGCCTTGGGGGGTGGGGCTCGGCAACTTCATCCGCCGGACTCGGAATGGCGTGACACTTTGCGAGGGGCCTCCGTGTGCCAAAAATAGGCCGCGTGCACAGTCGCGCCCAAAAATAACTGCACAAAGGCTGGGGCGCCAAGTTCGTCCAGCGGAAAAAGGCCACAAAAACGGGTGGGCTATAGCCTTGGGGGGTGGGGCTGGCCAACTTCGTCCTCCGGACTCGGAATGGCGTGAGACTTTGCGAGGGGACTCCGTGTACCAAAAATAGGCCGCGGGCACAGCCGCGCTCAAAAACAACCGCCCGAAGGCCGGGGCGCCAAGTTCGTCCAGCGGAAAAAGGCTACAAAAATGGGTGGGCTATAGCTTTGGGAGGTGGGGCTGGCCAACTTCGTCTGCCGGACTCGGAATGGCGCGAGACTTTGCGAGGGGTCTCCATATGCCAAAAATAGGCCGCGGGAACAGCCACGTCCAAAAATAACCCTCCGAAGTCCGGGGCGCCAAGTTCGTCCAGCGGAAAAAGGCCACAAAAGCGGGTGGGCTATAGCCTTGGGGGGTGGGGATGGCCAACTTCGTCCGCCGGACTCGGAATGGCGCGAGACTTTGCGAGGGCCCTCCGTGTGACAAAAATAGGCCGCGGGCACAGCCGCATCCAAAAATAACTGCCCGAAGGCCGGGGCGCCAAGTTCGTCCAGCGGAAAAAGTCCACAAAAACGGGTGGGCTATAGCCTTGGGGGGTGGGGCTGGCCAACTTCGTCCGCCGGACTCGGAATGGCGCGAGATTTTGTGAGGGCCCTCCGTGTGACAAAAATAGGCCGCGGGCACAGCCGCATCCAAAAATAACCGCCCGAAGGCCGGGGCGCCAAGTTCGTCCAGCGGAAAAAGTCCACAAAAACGGGTGGGCTATAGCCTTGGGGGGTGGGGCTGGCCAACTTCGTCCGCCGGACTCGGAATGGCGCGAGATTTTGTGAGGGGCCTCCGTGTGCCAAAAATAGGCCGCGGGCACAGCCGCGCCCAAAACTAACCGGCCGAAGGCCGGGGTACGAAGGTCGTCCAGCGGAAAGAGGACACAAAAACGGGTGGTCTATAGCCTTGGGAGGTGGGGCTGGCCAACTTCGTCCGCCGATCTCGGAATGGCGCGAGACTTTGCGAGGGCCCTCCATTTACAAAAAATAGGCAGCGGGCACAGCCGCACCCAAAAATAACCGACCGAAGGCCGGGGCGCCTAGTTCGTCCAGCGGAAAAAGGCCACAAAAACGGGTGGGCTATAGCCTTGGGGGGTGGGGCTGCGCCAACTTCGTCCGCCGGACTCGGAATGGCGTGACACTTTGCGAGGCACCTCCGTGTGCCAAAAATAGGCCGAAACCACAGCCGCGCCCAAAAATATCCGCCCGAAGTCCGGGGTGCCAAGTTCGTCCAGCGGAAAAAGGCCACAAAAACAGGTGGGCTATAGCCTTGGGGGGTGGGGCTGGCCAACTTCGTCCGCCGGACTCGGAATGGCGCGAGACTTTGCGATGGGCCTCCGTGTGCCAAAAATAGGCCACGTGCACAGTCGCGCCCAAAAATAACTGTACGAAGGCTGGGGCGCCAAGTTCGTCCAGCGGAAAAAGGCGACAAAAACGGGTGGGCTATAGCCTTGGGGGGTGGGGCTGGCCCACTTCGTCCGCCGGACTCGGAATGGCGTGAGACTTTACGAGGGGCCTCCGTGTACCAAAAATAGGCCGCGGGCACAGCCACGCTCAAAAACAACCGCCCGAAGGCCGGGGCGCCAAGTTCGTCCAGCGGAAAAAGGCTACAAAAATGGGTGGGCTATAGCCTTGGGGGGTGGGGCTGGCCAACTTCGTCCGCCGGACTCGGAATGGCGCGAGACTTTGCGAGGGGTCTCCATGTGCCAAAAATAGGCCGCGGGAACAGCCACGCCCAAAAATAACCCCCCGAAGTCCGGGGCGCCAAGTTCGTCCAGCGGAAAAAGGCCACAAAAGAGGGTGGGCTATAGCCTTGGGGGGTGGGGAT
This sequence comes from Citrus sp. QX-2021, assembly GCA_030444885.1. Lineage (NCBI taxonomy): Eukaryota > Viridiplantae > Streptophyta > Magnoliopsida > Sapindales > Rutaceae > Citrus > Citrus sp. QX-2021. The sequence continues at coordinate 95,471 of JAUJEF010000219.1, read as the reverse complement.
GGCCCACTTCGTCCGCCGGACTCGGAATGGCGCGAGACTTTGCGAGGGCCATCCGCGTGACAAAAATAGGCCGCGGACACAGCCGCGACCAAAAATAACCGCCCGAAGGCCGGGCGCCAATTTCGTCCAGCGGAAAAAGGCCACAAAAACGGGTGGGCTATAGCCTTGGGGGGTGGGGCTGGCCAACTTCGTCCGCCGGACTCGGAATGGGGCGAGATTTTGTGAGGGGCCTCCGTGTGCCGAAAATAGGCCGCGGGCACAGCCGCGCCCAAAACTAACCGCCCGAAGGCCGGGGTACGAAGGTCGTCCAGCGGAAAGAGGACACAAAAACGGGTGGGCTATAGCCTTGGGAGGTGGGGCTGGCCAACTTCGTCCGCCGATCTCGGAATGGTGCGAGATTTTGCGAGGGCCCTCCATTTGCAAAAAATAGGCAGCGGACACAGCCGCGCCCAAAAATAACCGGCCGAAGGCCGGGCGCCAAGTTCGTCCAGCGGAAAAAGGCCACAAAAACGGGTGGGCTATAGCCTTGGGGGGTGGGGCTGCGCCAACTTCGTCCGCCGGACTCGGAATGGCGCGAGACTTTGCGAGGGCCCTCCGTGTACCAAAAATAGGCAGCGGGCATAGCCGCGTCCAAAAATAACCGCCCGAAGGCCGGGGCGCCAAGTTTGTCCGGCGGAAAAAGGACACAAAAACGGGTGGGCTATAGCCTTGGGGGTGGGGCTGGCCAACCGTCCGCTGGACTCAGAATGGCGCGAGACTTTGCGAGGGCCCTCCATGTGCCAAAAATAGGCCGCGGGCACAGCCATGCCCAAAAATAACCGCCGAAGGCCGGGGCGCCAAGTTCGTCCAGCGGAAAAAGGCCACAAAAACGGGAGGGCTATAGCCGTGGGGGTGGAGTTGCCCACTTGCCGTCCGCCGGACTAGGTATTGCGCTACACTTTGCGAAGTCCCTCTGTGCGCCAAAATTATGCCGCGGGCACAGCCGCACAAAAAAATAACCCCCCAAAGACCGGGGCGCCAAGTTCGTCCAGCGGAAAAAGGCCACAAAAACGGGTGGGCTATAGCCTTGGGGGGTGGGGTTGGCCAACTTTGTCTGCCGGACTGGGAATGGCGCGAGACTTTGCGAGGGCCCTCCGTGTGCCAAAAATAGGCCGCGGACACAGCCGCACCCAAAAATAACCGCCCGAACGCCGGGGCACCAAGTTCCTCCAGCGGAAAAAGGCCACAAAAGCGGGTGGGCTATTGCCTTGGGAGGTGGGGCTGGCCAACCAAATCCGCCGGACTCGGAATGGCGCGAGACTTTGCAAGGCACCTCTGTGTACAAAGATACGCCATGGGCACAGCTGCACCCAAAAATACCCGCCCGTATGCCGGGCGCCAAGTTCGTCCAGCGGAAAAAGGACACAAAAAAGGGTGGGGTATAGCCTTGGGGGTGGGGCTGGCCAACCGTCCGCCGGACTCGGAATGGCGCGAGACTTTGCGAGGCGCCTCCGTGTGCCAAAAATAGGCAGCGGGCACTGCCACGCCCAAAATACCCGCCCGATGGCCGGGCGCCAAGTTCGTCCAGCGGAAAATGTCCACAAAAGCGGGTGGGCTATAGCCTTGGGGGTGGGGCTGGCCTACTTCGTCCGCGGACTCGGAATGGCGCGAGACTTTGCGAGGCACCTCCGTGTGTGCCAAAAATAGGGCTTGACTGGCACAGCCGCACAAAAATACCCGCCCGAAGGCCGGGGCGCCAAGTTCGTCCAGCGGAAAAAGGCCACAAAAATGAGTGGGCTATAGCCTTGGGGGGTGGGGCTGGCCAACTTCGTCCGCCGGACTCGGAATGGTGCGAGACCTTGCGAGGCGCCTCCGTGTGCCAAACATAGGGCGCGGGCACAGCCGCGCCCAAAAATACCCGCGCGAAGGCTGGGGCGCCAATTTCGTCCAGCGGTAAAAGGCCACAAAAAGGAGTGGGCTATAGCCTAGGGGGATGGGGCTGGCCAACTTATTCCCCCGGACTCCGAATGGCGCGAGACTATGCGACGAGCCTCCGTGTGCCAATAATAGGCAGCGGGCACAGCCGCGCCAAAAATACTCCCCCGAAGGCCGGGCGCCAAGTGTCGTCCAGCCGAAAAAGGCCACAAAAGCGGGTGGGCTATAGCCTAGGGGATGGGGCTGGCCAACCGTCCGCCGGACTGCTAATGGAGCGAGACTTTGCGATGTGACTCCGTGGGCCAAAAATAGTCCGCGGTCAAAGCCGCCTCCAAAATTACCAGCCCGAAGGACGGGTCGCCAAGTTCGTCCAGCGGGAAAAGGCCACAAAAACGGGTGGGCTATAGCCTTGGGGGGTGGGGCTGGCCAACAAATCCGCCCGGACTCGGAATGGCGCGAGACTTTGCGAGGCGCCTCCACGTGCCAAAAATAAGCCGCGGGCACTGCATGCTTAAAAATCTCGCCCGAAGGCCGGGCGCCAAGATCGTCCAGCGGTAAAAGGCCACAAAAGCGGGTGGGCTATAGCCTTGGGGGCCTGGCCAACTTCGACCGCCGGACTCGGAATGGCGCGAGACTTTGCGAGGCGCCTCCGTGAGCCAAAATAAGCCGCGTACAAAGCCGCGCCCAAAAATACCCGCCCGAAGGACCAGGCGCCAAGTTCGTCCAGCGGGAAAAGGCGACAAAATGGGTGGGCTATAGCCTTGGGGGTGGGGCTGGCCAACCGTCCGCCGGTCTCGGAATGGCGCGAGACTTTGCGAGGCGCCTCCGTGTGCCAAAAATAGGCCGCGGGCACAGCCGCGCTAAAAATAACCGCCCGAAGGCCAGGGCGCCAAGTTCGTCCAGCAGAAAAAAGCCACAAAAACGGGTGGGCTATAGCCTTGGGGGTGGGCTGGCGACTTCGTCCGCTGGGACTCGGAATGGCGCGAGACTTTACGAGGGCCCTTCGTGTGCCAAAAATAGGCCATGGGCACAGCCGCGCCAAAAATAACCGTCCGGCAGCAGGCGCCAAGTTCGTCCAGCGGAAAAAGGCCACAAAAGCGGGTGGGCTATAGCCTTGGGGGGTGGGGCTGGCCAACTTCGTCCGCTGGACTCGGAATGGCGCAAGACTTTGCGAGGGCCCTCCATGTACCAAAAATAGGCCGCGGGCACAGCCGTGCCCAAAAATAACCGCCGAAGGCCGGGGCGCCAAGTTCGTCCAGCGGAAAAAGGCCACAAAATGAGTGGGCTATAGCCTTGGGGGTGGGGCTGGCCAACCGTCCCCGGACTCGGAACGGCGCGAGACTTTGCGAGGCGTCTCCGTGTGCCAATAATAGGCAGCGGGCACAGCAGCGCCCAAAAATACCAGCCCGAAGGCAGGCGCCAAGTTCGTCCAGCCGAAAAAGGCCACAAAAGCAGGTGGGCTATAGCCTAGGGGATGGGGCTGGCCAACCTCGTCCGCCGGACTACGAATGGCGCGAGACTTTGCGAAGTGACTCCGTGGGCCAAAAATAGCCCGCGGGCACAGCCGCGTCCAAAATTACCAGCCCGAAGGCCGGGGCGCCAAGGTCGTCCAGCGGAAAAAGGCAACAAAAACGGGTGGGCTATAGCCTTGGGGGGGGGGGCTGGCCAACTTCGACCGCCGGACACGGAATGGCGCGAGACTTTGCGAGGCGCCACCAGGTGCCAAAAAAAAGCCGCGAGCACTGCCGCGCCCAAAAATACCCGCCCGAAGGCCGGGCGCCAAGTCTCGTCCCAGCGGTAAAAGGCCACAAAAGCGGGTGGGCTATAGCCTTGGGGGCTGGCCAACTTCGACCGCCGGACTCGGAATGGCGCGAGACTTTGCGAGGCGCCTCCGTGTGCCAAAAATAAGCCGCGTACAAAGCCGCGCCCAAAAATACCCGCCCGAAGGACGGGGCGACAAGTTCGTCCAGCTGGGAAAAGGCCACAAAAATGGGTGGGCTATAGCCTTGGGGGTGGGGCTGGCCAACTCGTCCGCGGACTCGGAATGGCGCGAGACTTTGCTAGGCGCCTCCGTGTGCAAAAATACGCCCGCGGGAACCGCCGCGCCCAAAATAACCGCCCGAAGGCCGGGCGCCAAGTTCGTCCAGCGGAAAAAGGCCACAAAGCAGGTGGGCTATAGCCTTGGGGGTGGGGCTGGCCGACCGTCCGCGGGACTCGGAATGGCTCGAGACTTTACGAGGGCCCTTCGTGTGACAAAAATAGGCCGCTGGCACAGCCGCGCCCAAAAATAAACGTCCAAAGGCCGCTGCGCCAAGTACGACCAACGGAAAAAGGCCACAAAAACGAGTGGGCTATAGCCCTGGGGGTGGGGCTGGCCAACTTCGTCCGCTGGACTCGGAATGGCGCAAGACTTTGCGAGGGCCCTCCCTGTGCCAAAAATAGGCATGGGCACAGCCGTGCCCAAAAATAACCCGCCGAAGGCAGTTGCGCCAAGTTCGTCCAGCGGAAAAAGGCCACAAAAACGGGAGGGCTATAGCCTTGGGGGGTGGAGTTGGCCAACTTCGTCCGCCGGACTGGGAATGGCGCGAGACTTTGCGAGGGCCCTCCGTGTGCTAAAAATAGGCCGCGGACACAGCCGCGCCCAAAAATAACCGCCCGAACGCGGGGGCACCAAGTTCCTCCAGCGGAAAAAGGCCACAAAAACGGGTGGGCTATAGCCTTGGGAGGTGGGGCTGGCCAACTTCGTCCGCCGGACTCGGAATGGCGCGAGACTTTGCGAGGCGCCTCCTTGTGTCAAAAATAGGCTGCGGGCACAGCCGCGCCCAAAAATACCGCCCGAAGGCCGGGACGCCAAGTTCGTCCAGCGGAAAAAGGCCACAAAAACGGGTGGGCTATAGCCTTGGGGGGTGGGGCTGGCCAACTTCGTCCTCCGGACTCGGAATGGCGTGAGACTTTGCGAGGGGACACCGTATACCAAAAATAGGCCGCGGGCACAGCCGCGCTCAAAAACAACCGCCCGAAGGCCGGGGCGCCAAGTTCGTCTAGCGGAAAAAGGCTACAAAAATGGGTGGGCTATAGCTTTGGGAGGTGGGGCTGGCCAACTTCGTCTGCCGGACTCGGAATGGCGCGAGACTTTGCGAGGGGTCTCCATATGCCAAAAATAGGCCGCGGGAACAGCCACGTCCAAAAATAACCCTCCGAAGTCCGGGGCGCCAAGTTCGTCCAGCGGAAAAAGGCCACAAAAGCGGGTGGGCTATAGCCTTGGGGGGTGGGGATGGCCAACTTCGTCCGCCGGACTTGGAATGGCGCGAGACTTTGCGAGTGCCCTCCGTTTGACAAAAATAGGCCGCGGGCACAGCCGCATCCAAAAATAACTGCCCGAAGGCCGGGCGCCAAGTTCGTCCAGCGGAAAAAGTCCACAAAAGCGGGTGGGCTATAGCCTTGGGGGTGGGGCTGGCCAACCGTCCGCCCGGACTCGGAATGGCGCGAGATTTTGTGAGGGGCCTCCGTGTGCCAAAAATAGGCCGCGGGCACAGCCGCGCCTAAAACTAACCCGGCGAAGGCGAAATCTGAAGGTCGTCCAGCGGAAAGAGGACACAAAACCGGGTGGGCTATAGCCTTGGGTGGTGGGGATGGCCAACTTCGTCCGCCGCTCTCGGAATGGCGCGAGACTTTGCGAGGGCCCTCCATTTGCAAAAAATAGGCAGCGGGCACAGCGCGCCCAAAATATAACGGCCGAAGGCCGGGGCGCCTAGTTCGTCCAGCGGAAAAAGGCCACAAAACGGGTGGGCTATAGCCTTGGGGGGTGGGGCTGCGCCAACTTCGTCCGCCGGACTCGGAATGGCGTGACACTTTGCGAGGCACCTCCGTGTGCCAAAAATAGGCCGAAACCACAGCCGCGCCCAAAAATACCCGCCCGAAGTCCGGGGTGCCAAGTTCGTCCAGCGGAAAAAGGCCACAAAAACAGGTGGGCTATAGCCTTGGGGGGTGGGGCTGGCCAACTTCGTCCGCCGGACTCGGAATGGCGCGAGACTTTGCGAGGGGCCTCCGTGTACCAAAAATAGGCCGCGTGCACAGTCGCGCCCAAAAATAACTGCACGAAGGCTGGGGCGCCAAGTTCGTCCAGCGGAAAAAGGCCACAAAAACGGGTGGGCTATAGCCTTGGGGGGTGGGGCTGGCCAACTTTGTCCGCCGGACTCGGAATGGCGCGAGACTTTGCGAGGGCCCTCCGTGTGACAAAAATAGGCCGCGGGCACAGCCGCATCCAAAAATAACCGCCCGAAGGCCGGGGCGCCAAGTTCGTCCAGCGGAAAAAGTCCACAAAAACGGGTGGGCTATAGCCTTGGGGGGTGGGGCTGGCCAACTTCGTCCGCCGGACTCGGAATGGCGCGAGATTTTGTGAGGGGCCTCCGTGTGCCAAAAATAGGCCGCGGGCACAGCCGCGCCAAAACTAACGGCCGAAGGCGAAATCGAAGGTCGTCCAGCGGAAAGAGGACACAAAAGCGGGTGGTCTATAGCCTTGGGAGGTGGGGCTGGCCCACGCCCGTCCGCCGATCTCGGAATGGCGCGAGACTTTGCGAGGGCCCTCCATTTACAAAAAATAGGCAGCGGGCACAGCCGCGCCCAAAAATAACCGACCGAAGGCCGGGGCGCCTAGTTCGTCCAGCGGAAAAAGGCCACAAAAACGGGTGGGCTATAGCCTTGGGGGGTGGGGCTGCGCCAACTTCGTCCGCCGGACTCGGAATGGCGTGACACTTTGCGAGGCACCTCCGTGTGCCAAAAATAGGCCGAAACCACAGCCGCGCCCAAAAATATCCGCCCGAAGTCCGAGGTGCCAAGTTCGTCCAGCGGAAAAAGGCCACAAAAACAGGTGGGCTATAGCCTTGGGGGGTGGGGCTGGCCAACTTCGTCCGCCGGACTCGGAATGGCGCGAGACTTTGCGAGGGGCCTCCGTGTGCCAAAAATAGGCCACGTGCACAGTCGCGCCCAAAAATAACTGTACGAAGGCTGGGGCGCCAAGTTCGTCCAGCGGAAAAAGGCGACAAAAACGGGTGGGCTATAGCCTTGGGGGGTGGGGCTGGCCCACTTCGTCCGCCGGACTCGGAATGGCGTGAGACTTTACGAGGGGCCTCCGTGTACCAAAAATAGGCCGCGGGCACAGCCACGCTCAAAAACAACCGCCCGAAGGCCGGGGCGCCAAGTTCGTCCAGCGGAAAAAGGCTACAAAAATGGGTGGGCTATAGCCTTGGGGGGTGGGGCTGGCCAACTTCGTCCGCCGGACTCGGAACGGCGCGAGACTTTGCGCGGTGCCTCCTTGTGCCAAAAATAGGCTGCGGGCACAGCCGCGCCCAAAAATACCGCCCGAAGGCCGGGACGCCAAGTTCGTCCAGCGGAAAAAGGCCACAAAAACGGGTGGGCTATAGCCTTGGGGGGTCGGGCTGGCCGACTTCGTCCGTCGGACTCGGAATGGCGCGAGACTTTGCAAGGCACCTCCGTGTACAAAAGATACGCCGCGGGCACAGCTGCACCCAAAAATACCCGCCCGTATGCCGGGGCGCCAAGTTCGTCCAGCGGAAAAAGGACACAAAAACGGGTGGGCTATAGCCTTCGGGGGTGGGGCTGGCCAACTTCGTCCGCCGGACTCGGAATGGCGCGAGACTTTGCGAGGCACCTCCGTGTGCCAAAAATAGGCAGTGGGCACTGCCACGCCCAAAAATACCCGCCCGATGGCCGGGGCGCCAAGTTCGTCCAGCGGAAAATGTCCACAAAAACGGGTGGGCTATAGCCTTGGGGGGTGGGGCTGGCCCACTTCGTCCGCCGGACTCGAAATGGCGCGAGACTTTGCGAGGGCCCTCCGTGTGCCAAAAATAGGCCGCGGGCACAGCCGCGCCCAAAAATAACCGCCCGAAGGCCGGGGCGCCAAGTTCGTCCAGCGGAAAAAGGCCGCAAAAACGGGTGGGCTATAGCCTTGGGGGGTGGGGCTGGCCAACTTCGTCCGCCGGACTCGGAATGGTGCGAGACTTTGCGAGGGCCCTCCGTGTGCCAAATATAGGCCGTGGGCACAGCCGCACCCAAAAATAACCGCCCGAAGGCCGGGTCGCCAAGTTCGTCCAGCGGAAAAAGGCCACAAAAACGGGTGGGCTATAGCCTTGGTGGGTGGGGTTGGCCAAATCGTCCGCCGGACTCGGAATGGTGCGAGACTTTGCGAGGGGCCTCCGTGTGCCAAAAATAGGCCGCAGCCTGAGCCGTACCCAAAAATAACCCTCCGAAGGCCGGGTCGCCAAGTTCGTCCAGAGGAAAAAGGCCACAAAAACGGGTGGGCTATAGCCTTGGTGGGTGGGGCTGGCCCACTTCGTCCGCCGGACTCGGAATGGTGCGAGACTTTGCGAGCGCCCTCCGTGTGCCAAAAATAGGCCGCAGGCACAGCCACGCCCAAAAATAACCGCCCGAAGGCCGGGGCGCCAATGTCCTGCGGAAAAAGGACACAAAAACGGGTGGGCTATAGCCTTGCGAGGTGGGGATGGCCAACCGTCCGCCGGACTCCGCATGGCGCGAGACTTTGCGAGGGCCTCCGTGTGCCAAAAATAGGGCGCAGGCACAGCCGCACCAAAAATAACCCCCCGAAAGCCGGGGCGCCAAGTTCGTCCAGCGGAAAGAGGCCACAAAAACGGGTGGGCTATAGCCTTGGGGGGTGGGGCTGGCCAACTTCGTCCGCCGGACTCGGAATGGCGCGAGACTTTGCGAGGCACCTCCGTGTGCCAAAAATAGGACGCAGGCACAGCCGCACCCAAAAATAACCGCCCGAAAGCCGGGCGCCAAGTTAAATCCAGCGGAAAGAGGCCCAAAAGCGGGTGGGCTATAGCCTTGGGGGTGGGGCTGGCCAAGCAAATCCGCCGGACTCGGAATGGTGCGAGACTTTGCGAGGTCCCTCCGTGTGCCAAATATAGGCCGTGGGCACAGCCGCGCCCAAAATAACCGCCCGAAGGCCGGGCGCCAAGTTCGTCCATCGGAAAAAGGCCACAAAAGCGGGTGGGCTCTGACCTTGGGAGGTGGGCCTGGCCAACTTCGTCCGCGGACTCGGAATAGCGAGACTTTGCGAGGGCCTCCGTGTGCCAAAAATAGGCGCGGGCATAGCCGCGTCCTAAATTAACCGCCCGAAGGCCGGGGCGCCAAGTTCGTCCAGCGGAAAAAGGCCACAAAAACGGGTGGCCGATAGCCTTGGGGGGTGGGGCTGGCCAACTTCGTCCGCCGAACTCGGAATGGCGCGAGACTTTGTGAGGGCCCTCCGTGTGCCAAAAATAGGTAGCGGCCATAGCCGCGCCCAAAAATAACCGCACGAAGGCCGGGGTGCCAAGTTCGTCCAGCGGAAAAATGGCCAAAATACGGGTGGGCTATAGCCTTGGTGGGGGGCGCGGGCGAAGTTCGTCCGCCGGACTCGGAATGCGGTGAGACTTTGCGAGGGATTCGGGGTGCCAAAAATAAGCCGCGGGCAAAGCCGCGCCCAAAAATAAGCCCCCGAAGGTCGTGGTGCCAAAACCCCCCAGCGAAAAAATGGCCACAAAATGGGTGGGCTTTAGCCTTGGTGGGGGTCGCGGGCGAAGTTCGTCCGCCGGACTCGGAATGGGGCAAGACTTTGCGAGGGGCCTCGGGGTGCCAAAACTAAGCCGCGGGCAAAGCCGCGGGCAAAGCCGCGCCCAAAAATAAGCGCCCGAAGGTCGTGGTGCCAAAACCCCCCAGCGGAAAAATAGCCAAAAAACGGGTGGGCTATAGCCTTGGTGGGGGCTCAAGGCGAGTTCGTCCGCCGGACTCGGAATGGGGCAAGACTTTGCGAGGGGCCTCGGGGTGCCAAAACTAAGCCGCGGGCAAAGCCGCACCCAAAAATAAGCGCCCGAAGGTCGTGCTGCCAAAACCCCCCAGCGGAGAAATGGCCAAAAAATGGGTGGGCTATAGCCTTGGTGGGGGGCGCGGGCGAAGTTCGTCCGCGGACTCGGGGAATATGGCGTGGCTTTGCGAGGGGCCTCGGGGTGCCAAAGATAAGCCACGGGCAAAGCCAAGCCCAAAATAAGCATCCAAAGGTCGTGGTGCCAAACCCCCAACGGAAAAATGTCCAAAAGCGGGTGGCCAATAGCCTTGGTGGGGGCGCGGGCAAAGTTCGTCCTACGTACTCGGAATGGGGCGAGACTTTGCGAGGGCCTCGGGTGCCAAAGATAAGCCACGGGCAAAGCCAAGCCCAAAATAAGCATCCAAAGGTCGTGGTGCCAAAACCCCCAGCTGAAAAATGCCCAAAAGCGGGTGGGCTATAGCCTTGAGTGGGGCAGGCGGGCGAGATTCGTCCGCGGACTCGGAATGGGGCGAGACCTTGCGAGGGAGCCTCGGGGTGCCAAAATAAGCCGCGGACAAAGCCGCGCCCAAAAATAAGCACCCGAAGTTCGTCGTGCCAAAACCCCCAGCGGAAAAATAGCCAAAAGCGGGTGGGCTATAGCCTTGGTAGGGGCGCGAGGCGGTTCGTCCGCCGGACTCGGAATGAGGCGAGACCTTGCGAGGGGCCTCGGGGTGCCAAAAATAAGCTGCGGGCAAAGCCGCGCCCAAAAATAAGCGCCCGAAGGTCGTGGTGCGAAAAACCCCCAGCGGAGAAATGGCCAAAAAATGGGTGGGCGATAGCCTGGGTGGGGCGCGGGCAAAGTTCGTCCGCGGACTCGGAATATGGCGAGACTTTGCGAGGGCCTCGGGGTGCGAAAATAAGCCACAGGCAAAGCCGCGCCCAAAAATAAGCGCCCGAAGGTCGTGGTGCCAAAACCCCCCAGCGGAAAAATGCCCAAAAAACGGGTGGGCTATAGCCTTGGTGGGGAGCGCCGGTGAAGTTCGTCCGCCGGACTCGGAATATGGCGAGACTTTGCGAGGGGCCTCGGGGTGCAAAAAATAAGCCGCGGGCAAAGCCGCGCCCGAAGGTCGTGGTGCCAAAACCCCCCAGCGGAAAAATGGCCAAGAAACGGGTGGCGATAGCCTTGGTGGGGGGCGCGGGTGAAGTTCGTCCGCCGGACTCGGAATGGGACAAGACTTTGCGAGGGGCCTCGGGATGCCAAAGATAAGCCGCAGGCAAAGCCACGCCCAAAAATAAGCACCCGAAGGTCATGGTGCCAAAACCCTCCAGCGGAAAAATGGCCAAAAAATGGGTGGGCTATAGCCTTGGTGGGGGGCGTGGGCGAAGTTCGTCCGCCGGACTCGGAATATGGTGAGACTTTGTGAGGGGCCTCGGGGTGCCAAACATAAGCCACGGGCAAAGCCGCGCCCAAAAATAAGCGCCCGAAGGTCGTGGTGCCAAAACCCCCCAGCGGAAAAATGGCCAAAAAACGGCTGGGCTATAGCCTTAGTGTGGGAGCGCGGGTGAAGTTTCGTCCGCGGACTCGGAATATGGCGAGACTTTGTGAGGGCCTCGGGGTGCCAAAAATAAGCATGGGCAAAGCCACGTCCGAAGGGCGTGGTGCCAAAAACCCAGCGGAAAAATGGCCAAAAACGGGTGGCAATAGCCTTGGTGGGGGGCGCTGGCGAGGAAGTTCGTCCGCCGGACTGGAATGGGGTGAGACTTTGCGAGGGCCTTGGGGTGCCAAAGATAAGCCGTGGGCAAAGCCGCGCCAAAAATAAGCCCCGAAGGTCGTGGTGCCAAAACCCCCCAGCGGAAAAATGGCCAAAAAACGGGTGGGCTATAGCCTTGATGGGTGGCGCGGGCGAAGTTCGTCCGCCGGAGTTGGAATGGGCCGAGCCTTTGCGAGGGGCCTCGGGGTGCCAAAAATAAGCCACGGGCAAAGCCGCGCCCAAAAATAAGTGCCCGAAGGTCGTGGTGCCAAAACCCCCCAGCGGAAAAATGCCCAAAAAACGGGTGGGCTATAGCCTTGGTGGGGAGCGCCGGTGAAGTTCGTCCGCCGGACTCGGAATATGGCGAGACTTTGTGAGGGGCCTCGGGGTGCAAAAAATAAGCCGCGGGCAACGCCGCGCCCGAAGGTCGTGGTGCCAAAACCCCCCAGCGGAAAAATGGCCAAAAAACGGGTGGCAATAGCCTTGGTGGGGGGCGCGGGTGAAGTTCGTCCGCCGGACTCGGAATATGGCGAGACTTTGTGAGGGGCCTCGGGGTGCCAAAAATAAGCCGCGGGCAAAACCACGCCCGAAGGGCGTGGTGCCAAAACCCCCCAGCGGAAAAATGGCCAAAAAACGGGTGGCAATAGCCTTGGTGGGGGACGCGGGTGAAGTTCGTCCGCCGGACTCGGAATGGGGTGAGACTTTGCGAGGGGCCTTGGGGTGCCAAAGATAAGCCGTGGGCAAAGCCGCGCCCAAAAATAAGCCCCCGAAGGTCGTGGTGCCAAACCCCCAGCGGAAAAATGGCCAAAAGCGGGTGGGCTATAGCCTTGATGGGTGGCGCGGGCGAGTTCGTCCGCGGACTTGGAATGGGCGAGACTTTGCGAGGGCCTCGGGGTGCCAAAAATAAGCCATGGACAAAACCGCGCCAAAAATAAGCACCGAAGGTCGTGGTGCCAAAACCCCCAGTGGAAAAATGGCCAAAAATGGGTGGGCTATAGCCTTGGAGGGGCGGGCGAGGTTCGTCCGCCGGACTCGGAAAGGGGGCGAGACTTTGCGAGGGCCTCGGGGTGCAAAAATAAGCCATGGCAAAGCCGCGCCGAAGGTCGTGGTGCCAAAACCCCAGCGGAAAAATGGCCAAAAGCGGGTGGCCAATAGCCTTGAGTGGGGGCGCGGGCGAAGTTCGTCCGCCGGACTCGGAATGGGGCGAGACCTTGCGAGGGGCCTCGGGGTGCCCAAAATAAGCCGCGGGCAAAACCGCGCCCAAAAGTAAGTACCCGAAGGTCGTGGTGCCAAAACCCTCCAGCGGAAAAATGGCCAAAAAACGGGTGGGCTATAGCCTTGGTGGGGGGCGCGGGCGAAGTTCGTCCGCCGGACTCGGAATGGGGCGAGACCTTGCGAGGGGCCTCGGGGTACCAAAATAGGCCGCGGGCACAGCCGCGCCCAAAAATAAGCGCCCGAAGGTCGTGGTGCCAAAACCCCCCAGCGGAAAAATGGCCAAAAAACGGGTTGGGCTATAGGCTTGGTGTGGAGCGCCGGTGAAGTTCGTCCGCCGGACTCGGAATATGGCAAGGCTTTGCGAGGGGCCTCGGGGTGCAAAAAATAAGCCGCGGGCAAAGCCGCGCACCAAGGTCGTGGTGCCAAACCCCCCCAGCGGAAAAAGGGCCAAAACCCGGGTGGCAATAGCCTTGGTGGGGTGCGCGGGTGAAGTTCGTCCGCCGGACTCGGAATGGGGCGAGACTTTGCGAGGGGCCTCGCGATGCCAAAGATAAGCCGCGGGCAAAGCCACACCCAAAAATAAGCACCCGAAGGTCGTGGTGCCAAAACCCCCCAGCGGAAAAATAGCCAAAAAACGGGTGGGCTATAGCCTTGGTGGGGGCGTGGCGAGTTCGTCCGCGGACTCGGAATATGGTGAGACTTTGTGAGGGGGCCTCGGGGTGCCAAAAATAAGCCACGGGCAAAGCCGCGCCAAAAATAAGCGCCCGAAGGTCGTGGTACCAAAACCCCAAGCGGAAAAATGGCCAAAAACGGGTGGGCTATAGCCTTGGTGGGGAGTGCGAGGTGAAGTTAAATCCGCGGACTTGGAATATGGCGAGACTTTGTGAGGGCCTCGGGTGCCAAAAATAAGCCATGAGGCAAAGCCGCGCCCGAAGGGCGTGGTGCCAAACCCCCAGCGGAAAAATGGCCAAAAAGCAGGTGGCAATAGCCTTGGTGGGGGACGCAGGCGAGAGTTCGTCCGCGGACTCGGAATGGGGTGAGACTTTGCGAGGGCCTTGGGGTGCCAAAGATAAGCCGTGGGCAAAGCCGCGCCCAAAAATAAGCCCGAAGGTCGTGGTGCCAAAACCCCAAGCGGAAAAATGGCCAAAAAGCGGGTGGGCTATAGCCTTGATGGGTGGCGTGGCAAGTTCGTCCGCCGGACTTGGAATGGGGCGAGACTTTGCGAGGGCCTCGGGGTGCCAAAAATAAGCCTTGGGCAAAACCGCGCAAAAAATAAGCACCCGAAGGTCGTGGTGCCAAAACCCCAGCGGAAAAATGGCCAAAAATGGGTGGGCTATAGCCTCGGAGGCGGGCGGGCGGTTCGTCCGCGGACTCGGAATGGGGCGAGACTTTGCGAGGGGCCTCGGGTGCCAAAAATAAGACGCTGAGGCAAAGCCGCGCCCGAAGGTCGTGGTGCCAAAACCCGCCGCGGGAAAATGGCCAAAAAACGGGTGGGCTATAGCCTTGATGGGTGGCGCGGGCGAAGTTCGTCCGCCGGACTCGGAATGGGGCGAGACCTTGCGAGGGGCCTCGGGGTGCCTAAAATAAGCCGCGGGCAAAACCGCGCCCAAAAATAAGTACCCGAAGGTCGTGGTGCCAAAACCCTCCAGCGGAAAAATGGCCAAAAAACGGGTGGGCTATAGCCTTGGTGGGGGGCGCGGGCGAAGTTCGTCCGCCGGACTCGGAATGGGGCGAGACCTTCCGAGGGGCCTCGGAGTACCAAAATAAGCTGCGGGCACAGCCGCGCCCAAAAATAAGCGCCCGAAGGTCGTGGTGCCAAAACCCCCCAGCGGAAAAATGGCCAAAAAACGGGTTGGCTATAGCCTTGGTGGGAGGCGCGGGCGAAGTTAAATCCGCGGACTCGGAATGGGGCGAGACTTTGCGAGGGGTCTCGGGGTGCCAAAAATAAGCCGCGGTAAAAGCCGCGCCCAAAAATAAGCCCCCGAAGGTCGTGGTGCCAAAACCCCCCAGCGGAAAAATGGCCAAAAATCGGGTGGGCTATGTCCTTGGTGGGGGGCGCGGGCGAAGTTCGTCCGCCGGACTCCGAATGGGGCGAGACTTTGCGAGGGGCCTCGGGGGTGCGAAAAATAAGCCGCGGGCAAACCCGCGCCCAAAAATAACCCCCCGAAGGTCGTGGTTCAGAAACCCCCCAGCGGAAAAATGGCCAAAAAACGGGTGGGCTATAGCCTTGGTGGGGGGCGCGGCGAGTTCGTCCGCGGACTCGGAATGGGGCGAGACTTTGCGAGGGCCTCGGGGTGCCAAAAATAAGCCGCGGGAAAAGCCGCACCCAAACACAAGCCCCCGACGGTCGTGCTGCCAAAACCCCCGACCGGAACAATGGCCACAAAACGGGTGGAGCCTTGGTCGGCGCGCTGGTGAAGTTCGTCCGCGGACTCGGAATGGGGTGAGACTGCGTGAGGGTCTCGTGGTACCAAAACTAAGCCGCGGGTAAAGCCGCGACCAAAAATAAGAGCCCGAAGGTCGTGGTGCCAAAACCCACCAGCGTAAAAATGGCCAAAAAAAGGGTGGGCTGTAGCCTTGGTGGGGGCGTGGGCGAGGTTCGTTGCGGACTCGGAATGGGGCGAGACTTTGCGAGGGGCCTCGGGGTGCCAAAAATAAGCCGCGGGCAAAACCGCGCCCAAAAATAAGTACGCGAAGGTCGTGGTGCCAAAACCTTCCAGCGGAAAAATGGCCAAAAAATGGGTGGGCTGTAGCCTTGGTGGGGGGCGCGGGCGAAGTTCGTCTGCTGGACTCGGAATGGGGCGAGACCTTACGAGGGGCCTCGGGGTGCCAAAATAAGCCGCGGGCACAGCCGCTCCAGAAAATAAGCGCCGGAAGGTCGTGGTGCCAAAACCCCCCAGCGGAAAAATGTCCAAAAAACGGGTGGGCTATAGCCTTGGTGGTGGGCGTGGGCGAAGTTCGTCCGCTGGACTCGGAATGGGGCGAGACTTTGCGAGGGGTCTCGGGGTGCCAAAAATAAGCCACGGTCAAAGCCCGGTCAAAGCCGCGCCCAAAAATGAGCCCCCGAAGGTCGTGGTGCCAAAACCCCCCAGCGGAAAAATGGCCAAAAAACGGGTGGAGCCTTGGTGGGGGGCGCAGGTGATGTTCGTCCGCCGGACTCGGAATGGGGCGAGACTTTGCGAGGGGTCTCGGGGTACCAAAACTAAGCCGCGGGCAAAGCCGCGACCAAAAATAAGCGCCCGAAGGTCGTGATGCCAAATCCCCCCAGCGTAAAAATGGCCAAAAAACGGGTGGGCTATAGCCTTGGTGGGGGGCGCGGGCGAAGTTCGTTTGCCGGACTCGGAATGGGGCGAGACTTTGCAAGGGGCCTCAGGGTGCCAAAAATAAGCCGCGGACAAAACCGCGCCCAAAAATAAGTACCCAAAGGTCGTGGTGCCAAAACCCTCCAGCGGAAAAATGGCCAAAAAATGGGTGGGCTATAGCCTTGGTGGGGGGCGCGGGCAAAGTTCGTCCGCCGGACTCGGGATGGGGCGAGACCTTGCGAGGGGCCTCGGGGTGCCCAAAATAAGCCGCGGGCAAAACCGCGCCCAAAAGTAAGTACCCGAAGGTCGTGGTGCCAAAACCCTCCAGCGGAAAAATGGCCAAAAAACGGGTGGGCTATAGCCTTGGTGGGGGGCGCGGGCGAAGTTCGTCCGCCGGACTCGGAATGGGGCGAGACCTTGCGAGGGGCCTCGGGGTACCAAAATAGGCCGCGGGCACAGCCGCGCCCAAAAATAAGCGCCCGAAGGTCGTGGTGCCAAAACCCCCCAGCGGAAAAATGGCCAAAAAACGGGTTGGGCTATAGGCTTGGTGTGGAGCGCCGGTGAAGTTCGTCCGCCGGACTCGGAATATGGCAAGGCTTTGCGAGGGGCCTCGGGGTGCAAAAAATAAGCCGCGGGCAAAGCCGCGCCCGAAGGTCGTGGTGCCAAAACCCCCCAGCGGAAAAATGGCCAAAAAACGGGTGGCAATAGCCTTGGTGGGGGGCGCGGGTGAAGTTCGTCCGCCGGACTCGGAATGGGGCGAGACTTTGCGAGGGGCCTCGCGATGCCAAAGATAAGCCGCGGGCAAAGCCACACCCAAAAATAAGCACCCGAAGGTCGTGGTGCCAAAACCCTCCAGCGGAAAAATAGCCAAAAAATGGGTGGGCTATAGCCTTGGTGGGGGGCGTGGGCGAAGTTCGTCCGCCGGACTCGGAATATGGTGAGACTTTGTGAGGGGCCTCGGGGTGCCAAAAATAAGCCACGGGCAAAGCCGCGCCCAAAAATAAGCGCCCGAAGGTCGTGGTACCAAAACCCCCCAGCGGAAAAATGGCCAAAAAACGGGTGGGCTATAGCCTTGGTGGGGAGTGCGGGTGAAGTTCGTCCGCCGGACTTGGAATATGGCGAGACTTTGTGAGGGGCCTCCGGGTGCCAAAAATAAGCCATGAGGCAAAGCCGCGCCCGAAGAGAGCGTGGTGCCAAAACCCCAGCGGAAAAATGGCCAAAAAGCGGGTGGCAATAGCCTTGGTGGGGGCGCAGGCGAGTTCGTCCGCGGACTCGGAATGGGGTGAGACTGCGAGGGCCTTGGGGTGCCAAAGATAAGCCGTGGGCAAAGCAAGCGCCCAAAAATAAGCCCCGAAGGTCGTGGTGCCAAAACCCCAGCGGAAAAATGGCCAAAAAGCGGGTGGGCTATAGCCTTGATGGGTGGCGTGGGGCGAGTTCGTCCGCCGGACTTGGAATGGGGCGAGACTTTGCGAGGGCCTCGGGGTGCCAAAAATAAGCCGCGGGCAAAACCGCGCCAAAAAATAAGCACCGAAGGTCGTGGTGCCAAAACCCCAGCGGAAAAATGGCCAAAAATGGGTGGGCTATAGCCTCGGAGGGGGCGGGCGAGATTCGTCCGCGGACTCGGAATGGGGCGAGACTTTGCGAGGGGCCTCGGGGTGCCAAAAAAATAAGCGCTTGAGCAAAGCCGCGCCCGAAAATCGTGGTGCCAAAACCCCAGCGGAAAAATGGCCAAAAAACGGGTGGCCAATAGCCTTGGTGGGGGGCGCGGGCGAAGTTCGTCCGCCGGACTCGGAATGGGGCGAGACCTTGCGAGGGGCCTCGGGGTGCCTAAAATAAGCCGCGGGCAAAACCGCGCCCAAAAATAAGTACCCGAAGGTCGTGGTGCCAAAACCCACCAGCGGAAAAATGGCCAAAAAACGGGTTGGCTATAGCCTTGGGGGGCGCAGGCGAGTTCCTCCGCCGGACGCGGTATGGGGCGCTACCTTCCGTGGGGCCTCGGAGTACCAAAATAAGCTGCGGGCACAACCGCGCCCAAAAATAAGCGCCCGAAGGTCGTGGTGCCAAAACCCCCCAGCGGAAAAATGGCCAAAAGCGGGTTGGCTATAGCCTTGAGTGGAGGCGTGAGGCGAGATTCGTCCGCGGACTCGGAATGGGGTGAGACTGCGAGGGGCCTCGGGGTGCGAAAAATAAGCTTGGTAAAGCCGCGCCCAAAAATAAGCCCCGAAGGTCGTGGTGCCAAAACCCCAGCGGAAAAATGGCCAAAAATCGGGTGGGCTATGGCCTTGGTGGGCGCGCGGGCGAAGTTCGTGCGCCGGACTCGGAATGGGGCGAGACTTTGCGAGGGGCCTCGGGGTGCCAAAAATAAGCCGCGGGCAAAGCCGCGCCCAAAAATAAGTGCCCGAAGATCGTGGTGCCAAAACCCCCTAGAGGAAAAATGGCCAAAAAACGGCTGGGCTATAGCCTTGGTGGGGGGCGCGGGCGATGTTAGTCCGCCGGACTCGGAATGGGGCGAGACTTTGTGAGGGGCCTCGGGGTGCCAAAACTAAACCGCGGGCAAAGCGGACCCCAAAAATAAGCGCCCGAAGGTCATGGTGCCAAAACCCCCTTGCGGAAAAATGGCAAAAAAACGGGTGGGCTATAGCCTTGGTGGGGGGCGCGGGGGAAGTTAAATCCGCGGACTCGGAATGGGGTGAGACTTTGCGAGGGGTCTCGTGGTACCAAAACTAAGCCTTGAGGTAAAGCCGCGACCAAAAATAAGCGCCCGAAGGTCGTGGTGCCAAATCCCCAGCGTAAAAATGGCCAAAAGCGGGTGGGCTATAGCCTTGGTGGGGGCGCGGGCGCGGTTCGTTGCCGGACTCGGAATGGGGCGAGACTTTGCGAGGGGCCTCGGGGTGCCAAAAATAAGCCAGCGGGCAAAACCGCCAAAAAAAATAAGTACGCGAAGGTCGTGGTACCAAAACCTTCCAGCGGAAAAATGGCCAAAAATGGGTGGGCTGTAGCCTTGGTGGGGCGCGAGGCGAAGTTCGTCTGCTGGACTCGGAATGGGGCGAGACCTTACGAGGGGGCCTCGGGGTGCCAAAATAAGCCGCGGGCACAGCCGCTCCAGAAAATAAGCGCCGGAAGGTCGTGGTGCCAAAACCCCCCAGCGGAAAAATGTCCAAAAGCGGGTGGGCTATAGCCTTGGTGGTGGGCGTGGGCGAGTTCGTCCGCTGGACTCGGAATGGGGCGAGACTTTGCGAGGGTCTCGGGGTGCAAAAATAAGCCACGGTCAAAGCCCGGTCAAAGCCGCGCCCAAAAATGAGCCCCCGAAGGTCGTGGTGCCAAAACCCCCCAGCGGAAAAATGGCCAAAAAACGGGTGGGCTATAGCCTGGGTGGGGGGCGCAGGTGATGTTAAATCCGCGGACTCGGAATGGGGCGAGACTTTGCGAGGGTCTCGGGTACCAAAACTAAGCCTTGAGCAAAGCCGCGACCAAAAATAAGCGCCCGAAGGTCGTGATGCCAAATCCCCCCAGCGTAAAAATGGCCAAAAA
This sequence comes from Citrus sp. QX-2021, assembly GCA_030444885.1. Classification (NCBI taxonomy): domain Eukaryota; kingdom Viridiplantae; phylum Streptophyta; class Magnoliopsida; order Sapindales; family Rutaceae; genus Citrus; species Citrus sp. QX-2021. The sequence continues at coordinate 75,936 of JAUJEF010000219.1, read as the reverse complement.
ACGGGTGGGCTATAGCCTTGGTGGGGGGCGCGGGCGAAGTTCGTTTGCCGGACTCGGAATGGGCCGAGACTTTGCAAGGGGCCTCAGGGTGCCAAAAATAAGCCGCGGACAAAACCGTGCCCAAAAATAAGTACCCGAAGGTCGTGGTGCCAAAACCCTCCAGCGGAAAAATGGCCAAAAAATGGGTGGGCTATAGCCTTGGTGGGGGGCGCGGGCAAAGTTCGTCCGCCGGACTCGGGATGGGGCGAGACCTTGCGAGGGGCCTCGGGGTGCCAAAATAAACCACGGGCACAGCCGCGCCCAAAAATAAGCGCCCGAAGGTCGTGTTGCCAAAACCCCCCAGCGGAAAAATGGCCAAAAAACGGGTGGGCTATAGCCTTGGTGGGGGGCGTGGGCGAAGTTCGTCCGCTGGACTCGGAATGGGGCGAGACTTTGCGAGGGGCCTCGGGGTGCGAAAAATAAGCCGCGGTAAAAGCCGCGCCCAAAAATAAGCCCCCGAAGGTCGTGGTGCCAAAACCCCCCAGCGGAAAAATGGCCAAAAAACGGGTGGGCTATGGCCTTGGGGGGGGGCGCGGGCGAAGTTCGTCCGCCGGACTCCGAATGGGGCGAGACTTTGCGAGGGGCCTCGGGGTACCAAATATAAGCCGCGGACAAACCCGCGCCCAAAAATAAACCCCCGAAGGTCGTGGTACAGAAACCCCCCAGCGGAAAAATGGCCAAAAAACGGGTGGGCTATAGCCTTGGTGGGGGGCGCGGCCGAAGTTCGTCCGCCGGACTCGGAATGGGGCGAGACTTTGCGAGGGGCCTCGGGGTGCCAAAAATAAGCCGCGGGCAAAGCCGCGCCCAAAAATAAGCGCCCGAAGGTCGTGGTGCCAAAACCCCCCAGCGGAAAAATGGCCAAAAGCAGGTGGGTGGAGCCTTGGTCGAAGGCGCGGGTGAAGTTCGTCCGCGGACTCGGAATGGGGCGAGACTTTGCGAGGGTCTCGTGGTACCAAAACTAAGCCGCGGGTAGAGCCGCGACCAAAAATAAGCGCACTAAGGTCGTGGTGCCAAATCCCCAGCGTAAAAATGGCCAAAAGCGGGTGGGCTATAGCCTTGGTGGGGCGCGGGCGAGTTCGTTTTGCGGACTCGGAATGGGGCGAGACTGCGAAGGGCCTCGGGGTGCCAAAAATAAGCCTTGGGCAAAACCGCGCCCAAAAATAAGTCTGTGAAGGTCGTGGTGCCAAAACCTTCCAGCGGAAAAATGGCCAAAAAATGGGTGGGCTGTAGCCTTGGTAGGGGCGCGGGCGAGTTCGTCTGCTGGACTCGGAATGGGCGAGACCTTACGAGGGGCCTCGGGGTGCGAAATAAGCCGCGGGCACAGCCGCTCCAGAAAATAAGCGCCGGAAGGTCGTGGTGCCAAAACCCCCCAGCGGAAAAATGGCCAAAAAATGGGTGGGCTTTAGCCTTGGTGGGGGGCGTGGGCGAAGTTCGTCGGCTGGACTCGGAATGGGGCGAGACCTTTCGAGGGGCCTCGGGGTGCCAAAAATAAGCCACGGTCAAAGCCGCGCCCAAAAATAAGCCCCCGAAGGTCGTGGTGCCAAAACCCCCCAGCGGAAAAATGGCCAAAAGCAAGGTCGAGCCTTGGTGGGGGCGAGTGATGTTAAATCCGCGGACTCGGAATGGGGCGAGACTTTGCGAGGGGTCTCGGGGTGCAAAATTAAGCCACGGGCAAAGCGCGACCAAAAATAAGCGCCCGAAGGTCGTGGTGCCAAATCCCAAGCGTAAAAATGGCCAAAAAGCGGGTGGGCTATAGCCTTGGTGGGGGGCGCGGGCGAAGTTCGTAGGCCAGACACGGTCTTGGGCGAGGCTTTGCTAGGGGCCGCAGGGTACCAAAAATAAGCCGCGGACAAAACCGCACCCAAAAATAAGTACCCGAAGGTCGTGGTGCCAAAACCCTCCAGCGGAAAAATGGCCAAAAAAGGGGTGGGCTATAGCCTTGGTGGGGGGCGCGGGCGAAGTTCGTCCGCAGGACTCGGTATGGGGCGAGACATTGCGAGGGGCCTCGGGGTGCCAAAATAAACCGCTGGCACAGCGCGCCCAAAAATAAGTACCCGAAGGTCGTGGTGCCAAAACCCTCCAGCGGAAAAATGGCCAAAAAACGGGTGGGCTATAGCCTTGGTGGGGGGCGTGGGCGAAGTTCGTCCGCTGGACTCGGAATGGGGCGAGACTTTGCGAGGGGCCTCGTGGTGTCAAATATACACCACGGTCAAAGCCGCGCCCAAAAATAAGCGCCCGAAGGTCGTGTTGCCAAAACCCCCCAGCGGAAAAATGGCCAAAAAACGGGTGGGCTATAGCCTTGGGGGGAGGGGCTGGCCAACCGTCCGCGGACTCGGAATGGGGCGAAACTTTGCAAAGCGGCCTCCGTGTGCCAAAAATAGGCCGCGGGCACAGCCTCGCCCAAAATAACCTCCCGAAGGCGGGCGCCCAAACCCCCAGCGGAAAAATGGCCAAAACACGGGTGGGTTATAGCCTTGGGGGAGGGCTGGCCCGCTCGTCCGCCGCGGACTCGGAATGGGCCGAGACTTTGCGAGCGGCGTCCGTGCGCCAAAAAGGCCGGGGCACAGCCGCGCCCAAATATAGCCCCGAAGGTCGGCGCGCCCAAACTTCCCATTGGAAAAATGGCCAAAAGCAGTGGGCTATAGCCTTGGGGGAGGGGCTGGCCAACTTCGTCCGCCGGACTCGGAATGGGGCGAGACTTAGCGAGCGGCCTCCGCGTGCCAAAAATAGGCCGAGAGCACAGCCGACCCAAAAATAGCCCCGAAGGTCGGCGCGTCAAACCCCCAGCGGAAAAATGGCCAAAAGCGGGTGGGCTATAGCCTTGGGGAGGGCTGGCCAACTTCGTCCGCCGGACTCGGAATGGGGCGTGACTTTGAGAGAGGCCTCCGCGTAACAAAAATAGGCCATGAGCACAGGCGCCCCCAAAAAATAACCGCCCGAAGGCTGGGGCACCAAGTTCGTCCAGCGGAAAAATGGCCAAAAAACGGGTGGGCTATAGCCTTAGGGGGAGGGGCTGGCCAACTTCGTCCGCCGGCCGCGGAATGGGGTGAGACTGCGGCGGCCTCCGCGTGCCAAAAATAGTCCTTGAGGCACAGCCGTGCCCAAAAATAACGCTCTGAAGGTCGGCGCGCCCAAACCCCCCCGCGGAAAAATGGGCAAAAAACGGGTGGGCTATAGCCTTGGGGGGAGGGGCTGGCTAACTTCGTCCGCCGGACGCGGAATGGGGCGAGACTTTGCGAGCAGCCTCCGCGTGCCAAAAATAGGCCGCGGGCAAGGCAATGCCCAGAAATAACCTCCCAAAGGCCGGGGCGCCCAAACCCCCCAGCGGAAAAATGGCCAAAAAACGGGTGGGCTATAGCCTTGGGGAGGGCTGGCCAACTTTGTCCGCGGACTTGGAATGGGGCGAGACTTAGCGAGCGGCCTCCGCGTGCCAAAAATAGGCGCGGGCACAGCCACCCCAAAAATAGCCCCGAATGTCGTGGCGTCCCAAACCCCAGCGGAAAAATGGCCAAAAAGCGGGTGGGCTATAGCCTTGGGAGGGGGCTGGCCCGCCGTCCGCCGGACTCGGAATGGGGCGAGACTTTGCGAGGGGCCTCGGGGTGCCAAAAATAAGCCGCGGTCAAAGCCGCGCCCAAAAATAAGCGCCTGAAGGTCGTGTTGCCAAAACCCCCCAGCGGAAAAATGGCCAAAAAACGGGTGGGCTATAGCCTTGGGAGGTGGGGCTGGCCAACTTCGTCCGCCGGACTCGGAATGGCGCGAGGCTTTGTTAGGGGCCTCCGTGTACCAAAAATAGGGCGCGGGTACAGCCGCGCCCAAAAATAACCACCCGAAGGCCGGGGCGCCAAGTTCGTCCAGCGGAGAAAGGCCACAAAAACGGGTGGGCTATAGCCTTGGGGGGTGGGGCTGGCCAACCGTCCGCGGACACGGAATGGCGCGAAACATTGCGAGGGGCCTCCGTGTGCCAAAAATAGGCAGCTGGTCACAGCAACGCAAAAATAACCGCCGAAAGGCAGGCGCCAAGTTCGTCCAGCGGAGCAAGGCCACAAAAGCAGGTGGGCTATAGCCTTGGGGTGGGGCTGGCCAACCGTCCGCGGACTCGGAATGGCGCGAGACTTTGCGAGGGCCCTCCATTTGCAAAAAATAGGCAGCGGGCACAGCCGCGCCCAAAAATAACGGCCGAAGGCGGCGCCTAGTTCGTCCAGCGGAAAAAGGCCACAAAAGCGGGTGGGCTATAGCCTTGGGGGTGGGGCTGCGCCAAAAATCGTCCGCGGACTCGGAATGGCGTGACACTTTGCGAGGCACCTCCGTGTGCCAAAAATAGGCCGAAACCACAGCCGCGCCCAAAAATACCCGCCGAAGTCCGGGGTGCCAAGTTAAATCCAGCGGAAAAAGGCCACAAAAACAGGTGGGCTATAGCCTTGGGGGGTGGGGCTGGCCAACTTCGTCCGCCGGACTCGGAATGGCGTGACACTTTGCGAGGCACCTCCGTGTGCCAAAAATAGGCCGCGTGCACAGTCGCGCCCAAAAATAACTGCACGAAGGCTGGGGCGCCAAGTTCGTCCAGCGGAAAAAGGCCACAAAAACGGGTGGGCTATAGCCTTGGGGGGTGGGGCTGGCCAACTTCGTCCGCCGGACTCGGAATGGCGTGACACTTTGCGAGGCACCTCCGTGTGCCAAAAATAGGCCGCAACCACAGCCGCGTCCAAAAATACCGGCCCGAAGTCCGGGGTGCCAAGTTCGTCCAGCGGAAAAAGGCCACAAAAACAGGTGGGCTATAGCCTTGGGGGGTGGGGCTGGCCAACCGTCCGCCGGACTCGGAATGGCGCGAGACTTTGCGAGGGCCTCCGTGTGCCAAAAATAGGCGCGTGCACAGTCGCGCCCAAAAATAACTGCACGAAGGCTGGGCGCCAAGTTCGTCCAGCGGAAAAAGGCCACAAAAGCGGGTGGGCTATAGCCTTGGGGGTGGGGCTGGCCAACCGTCCGCGGACTCGGAATGGCGTGACACTTTGCGAGGCACCTCCGTGTGCCAAAAATAGGCGCAACCACAGCCGCGTCCAAAAATACCGGCCCGAAGTCGGGGTGCCAAGTTCGTCCAGCGGAAAAAGGCCACAAAAACAGGTGGGCTATAGCCTTGGGGGTGGGGCTGGCCAACCGTCCGCGGACTCGGAATGGCGCGAGACTTTGCGAGGGGCCTCCGTGTGCCAAAAATAGGCCGCGTGCACAGTCGCGCCCAAAAATAACTGCCACGAAGGCTGGGGCGCCAAGTTCGTCCAGCGGAAAAAGGCCACAAAAGCGGGTGGGCTATAGCCTTGCAGGGGGTGGGGCTGGCCAACCGTCCGCCGGACTCGGAATGGCGTGAGACTTTGCGAGGGGACTCCGTGTACCAAAAATAGGCCGCGGGCACAGCCGCGCTCAAAAACAACCGCCCGAAGGCCGGGGCGCCAAGTTCGTCCAGCGGAAAAAGGCTACAAAAATGGGTGGGCTATAGCTTTGGGAGGTGGGGCTGGCCAACTTCGTCTGCCGGACTCGGAATGGCGTGAGACTTTGCGAGGGGTCTCCATGTGCCAAAAATAGGCCGCGGGAACAGCCACGTCCAAAAATAACCCCCCGAAGTCCGGGGCGCCAAGTTCGTCCAGCGGAAAAAGGCCACAAAAGCGGGTGGGCTATAGCCTTGGGGGGTGGGGATGGCCAACAAATCCGCGGACTCGGAATGGCGCGAGATTTTGTGAGGGCCTCCGTGTGCCAAAAATAGGCGCGGGCACAGCCGCGCCCAAAACTAACCGGCCGAAGGCCGAAATCGAAGGTCGTCCAGCGGAAAGAGGACACAAAAACGGGTGGGCTATAGCCTTGGGAGGTGGGGCTGGCCAACTTCGTCCGCCGATCTCGGAATGGCGCGAGACTTTGCGAGGGCCCTCCATTTGCAAAAAATAGGCCGCGGGCACAGCTGCGTCCAAAAATACCCGCCCGAAGGCCGGGGCGCCACGTTCGTCCAGCGGAAAAAGGCCACAAAAACGGGTGGGCTATATCCTTGGGGGGTGGGGCTGGCCATTGTCGTCCGCCGGACTCGGAATGGCGCGAGACTTTGCGAGGCGCCTCCGTGTGCCAAAAATAGGATGCGGGCACAGCCGTACCCAAAAATACCGACCGAAGGCGGGTCGCCAAGTTCGTCCAGCGGAAAAAGGCCACAAAAACGGGTGGGCTTTATCCTGGGGGGGTGGGGCTGGCCATCGTCGTCCGCCGGACTCGGAATGGCGCCAGACTTTGCGAGGCACCTCCGTGTGCCAAAAGTAGGCCGCGCGCACAACCGCGCCCAAAAATACCCGCCGAAGGCCGGGCGGCAAGTTCGTCCAGCGGAAAAAGGCCACAAAAGCGGGTGGGTTATAGCCTTGGGGGTGGGGCTGGCCAACCGTCAGCCGGACTCGGAATGGCGCGAGATTTTGGGAGGTGCCTTCGGGTGCCACAAATAGGCAGCGGGCACCGCCGCGCCCAAAAATACCCGGCCGAATGCCGGGGTGCCAAGTTCGTCCAGCGGAAAAAGGCCACAAAAACGGGTGGGCTATAGCCTTGGGGGGTGGGGTGGCCAACTTCGTCCGCCGGACTCGGACTGGCGCGAGACTTTGTGAGGTGCCTCTGTGCGCCAAAAATAGCCGCGGGCACAGCCGCGCCCAAAAATACCCGCACGAAGGCCGGGGCGCCAAGTTCGTCCAGCGGAAAAAGGCCACAAAAACGGGTGGGCTATAACCTTGGGGGGTGGGGCTAGCCCACTTCGTCGGCCGGACTCCGAATGGCGCGAGACTTTGCGAGGCACCTCCGTGTGCGAAAAATAGGCCGCGGGCACAGCCGGGCCCAAAAATACCCACCCGAAGGCCGGGGCGCCAAGTTTGTCCAGTAGAAAAAGGCCACAAAAAAGGGTGGGCTATAGCCTTGGGGGGTGCGGATGGCCAACTTCGTCCGCCGGACTTGGAATGGCGCGAGACTTTGCGAGTCACCTCCGTATGCCAAAAATAGGCCGCGGGCACAGCCGCGCCCAAAAATACCAGCCCGAAGGCCGGGGCGCCAAGTTCCTCCAGCGGAAAAAGGCCACAAAAACGGGTGGGCTACAGCCTTGGGGGGTGGGGCTCGGCAACTTCATCCGCCGGACTCGGAATGGCGTGACACTTTGCGAGGCACCTCCGTGTGCCAAAAATAGGCCGCAACCACAGCCGCGTCCAAAAATACCGGCCCGAAGTCCGGGGTGCCAAGTTCGTCCAGCGGAAAAAGGCCACAAAAACAGGTGGGCTATAGCCTTGGGGGGTGGGGCTGGCCAACTTCGTCCGCCGAACTCGGAATGGCGCGAGACTTTGCGAGGGGCCTCCGTGTGCCAAAAATAGGCCGCGTGCACAGTCGCGCCCAAAAATAACTGCACAAAGGCTGGGGCGCCAAGTTCGTCCAGCGGAAAAAGGCCACAAAAACGGGTGGGCTATAGCCTTGGGGGGTGGGGCTGGCCAACTTCGTCCTCCGGACTCGGAATGGCGAGAGACTTTGCGAGGGGACTCCGTGTACCAAAAATAGGCCGCGGGCACAGCCGCGCTCAAAAACAACCGCCCGAAGGCCGGGGCGCCAAGTTCGTCCAGCGGAAAAAGGCTACAAAAATGGGTGGGCTATAGCTTTGGGAGGTGGGGCTGGCCAACTTCGTCTGCCGGACTCGGAATGGCGCGAGACTTTGCGAGGGGTCTCCATATGCCAAAAATAGGCCGCGGGAACAGCCACGTCCAAAAATAACCCTCCGAAGTCCGGGGCGCCAAGTTCGTCCAGCGGAAAAAGGCCACAAAAGCGGGTGGGCTATAGCCTTGGGGGGTGGGGATGGCCAACTTCGTCCGCCGGACTCGGAATGGCGCGAGAATTTGAGAGGGCCCTCCGTGTGACAAAAATAGGCCGCGGGCACAGCCGCATCCAAAAATAACCGCCCGAAGGCCGGGGCGCCAAGTTCGTCCAGCGGAAAAAGTCCACAAAAACGGGTGGGCTATAGCCTTGGGGGGTGGGGCTGGCCAACTTCGTCCGCCGGACTCGGAATGGCGCGAGATTTTGTGAGGGCCCTCCGTGTGACAAAAATAGGCCGCGGGCACAGCCGCATCCAAAAATAACCGCCCGAAGGCCGGGGCGCCAAGTTCGTCCAGCGGAAAAAGTACACAAAAACGGGTGGTCTATAGCCGTGGGGGTGGGGCTGGCCAACCGTCCGCCCCGGACTCGGAATGGCGCGAGATTTTGTGAGGGGCCTCCGTGTGCCAAAAATAGGCTTGCAGGCACAGCCGCGCCCAAAACTAACCGGCCGAAGGCCGAAGTCTGAGTCGTCCAGCGGAAAGAGGACACAAAAACGGGTGGTCTATAGCCTTGGGAGGTGGGGCTGGCCAACTTCGTCCGCCGGACTCGGAATGGCGCGAGACTTTGCGATGGGCCTCCGTGTGCCAAAAATAGGCCACGTGCACAGTCGCGCCCAAAAATAACTGTACGAAGGAAGGGGCGCCAAGTTCGTCCAGCGGAAAATGGCGACAAAAACGGGTGGGCTATAGCGTGGGGGGTGGGGCTGGCCCACTTCGTCCGCCGGACTCGGAATGGCGTGAGACTTTACGAGGGGCCTCCGTGTACCAAAAATAGGCCGCGGGCACAGCCACGCTCAAAAACAACCGCCCGAAGGCCGGGGCGCCAAGTTCGTCCAGCGGAAAAAGGCTACAAAAATGGGTGGGCTATAGCCTTGGGAGGTGGGGCTGGCCAACTTCGTCCGCCGGACTCGGAATGGCGCGAGACTTTGCCAGGCACCTCCGTGTGCCAAAAATAGGCCGCGGGAACAGCCACGCCCAAAAATAACCCCCCGAAGTCCGGGGCGCCAAGTTCGTCCAGCGGAAAAAGGCCACAAAAGAGGGTGGGCTATAGCCTTGGGGGGTGGGGATGGCCCACTTCGTCCGCCGGACTCGGAATGGCGCGAGACTTTGCGAGGGCCCTCCGCGTGACAAAAATAGGCCGCGGGCACAGCCGCGTCCAAAAATAACCGCCCGAAGGCCGGGGCGCCAAGGTCGTCCAGCGGAAAGAGGCCACAAAAGCGGGTGGGCTATAGCCTTGGAAGTGGGGCTGGCCAACTTCGTCCGCCGGACTCGGAATGGGGCGAGATTTTGTGAGGGGCCTCCGTGTGCCGAAAATAGGCCGCGGGCACAGCCGCGCCCAAAACTAACCGCCCGAAGGCCGGGGTGCGAAGGTCGTCCAGCGGAAAGAGGACACAAAAACGGGTGGGCTATAGCCTTGGGGGGTGGGGCTGGCCAACTTCGTCCGCCGGACTCGGAATGGCGCGAGACTTTGCGAGGGCCCTCCGTGTACCAAAAATAGGCAGCGGGCATAGCCGCGTCCAAAAATAACCGCCCGAAGGCCGGGGCGCCAAGTTTGTCCGGCGGAAAAAGGACACAAAAACGGGTGGGCTATAGCCTTGGGGGGTGGGGCTGGCCAACTTCGTCCGCTGGACTCAGAATGGCGCGAGACTTTGCGAGGGCCCTCCATGTGCCAAAAATAGGCCGCGGGCACAGCCATGCCCAAAAATAACCGCCGAAGGCCGGGGCGCCAAGTTCGTCCAGCGGAAAAAGGCCACAAAAACGGGAGGGCTATAGCCTTGGGGGGTGGAGTTGGCCCACTTCGTCCGCCGGACTCGGAATGGCGCGACACTTTGCGAAGTCCCTCTGTGCGCCAAAATTATGCCGCGGGCACAGCCGCACAAAAAAATAACCCCCCAAAGACCGGGGCGCCAAGTTCGTCCAGCGGAAAAAGGCCACAAAAACGGGTGGGCTATAGCCTTGGGGGGTGGGGTTGGCCAACTTTGTCTGCCGGACTGGGAATGGCGCGAGACTTTGCGAGGGCCCTCCGTGTGCCAAAAATAGGCCGCGGACACAGCCGCACCCAAAAATAACCGCCCGAACGCCGGGGCACCAAGTTCCTCCAGCGGAAAAAGGCCACAAAAACGGGTGGGCTATAGCCTTGGGAGGTGGGGCTGGCCAACTTCGTCCGCCGGACTCGGAATGGCGCGAGACTTTGCAAGGCACCTCTGTGTACAAAGATATCACGCGCAGGCACAGCTGCACACAAAAATACCCGCCCGTATGCCGGGGCGCCAAGTTCGTCCAGCGGAAAAAGGACACAAAAACGGGTGGGCTATAGCCTTGGGGGTGGGGCTGGCCAACTCGTCCGCCCGGACTCGGAATGGCGCGAGACTTTGCGAGGCGCCTCCGTGTGCCAAAAATAGGCAGCGGGCACTGCCACGCCCAAAAATACCCGCCCGATGGCCGGGGCGCCAAGTTCGTCCAGCGGAAAATGTCCACAAAAACAGGTGGGCTATAGCCTTGGGGGGTGGGGCTGGCCTACTTCGTCCGCCGGACTCGGAATGGCGCGAGACTTTGCGAGGCACCTCCGTGTGCCAAAAATAGGCCGCGGGCACAGCCGCACCCAAAAATACCCGCCCGAAGGCCGGGGCGCCAAGTTCGTCCAGCGGAAAAAGGCCACAAAAATGAGTGGGCTATAGCCTTGGGGGGTGGGGCTGGCCAACTTCGTCCCCCGGACTCGGAATGGCGCGAGACTTTGCGAGGCGCCTCCGTGTGCCAAAAATAGGCCGCGGGCACAGCCGCACCAAAAATACCCGCCCGAAGGCCGGGCGCCAAGATCGTCCAGCGGAAAAAGGCCACAAAATGAGTGGGCTATAGCCTTGGGGGTGGGGCTGGCCAACTTCGTCCCGGACTCGGAATGGCGCGAGACTTTGCGAGGCTCCTCCGTGTGCCAATAATAGGCAGCGGGCACAGCCGCGCCAAAAATACCCGCCCGAAGGCCGGGCGCCAAGATCGTCCAGCCGAAAAAGGCCACAAAAGCGGGTGGGCTATAGCCTAGGGGATGGGGCTGGCCAACCGTCCGCCGGACTGCGAATGGCGCGAGACTTTGCGAAGTGACTCCGTGGGCCAAAAATAGACCGCGGGCACAGCCGCGCCCAAAATTACCAGCCCGAAGGCCGGGGCGCCAAGTTCGTCCAGCGGTAAAAGGCCACAAAAACGGGTGGGCTATAGCCTTGGGGGGGGGGCTGGCCAACTACGTCCGCCGGACTCGGACTGGCGCGAGACTGCGCGGCGCCTCCACGTGCCAAAAATAAGCCGCGGGCACTGCAGCGCAAAAATACCCGCCCGAAGGCCGGGGCGCCAAGTTCGTCCAGCGGTAAAAGGCCACAAAAACGGGTGGGCTATAGCCTTGGGGGGGGGGCTGGCCAACTTCGACCGCCGGACTCGGAATGGCGCGAGACTTTGCGAGGCGCCTCCGTGTGCCAAAAATAAGCCGCGTACAAAGCCGCGCCCAAAAATACCCGCCCGAAGGACGGGGCGCCAAGTTCGTCCAGCGGGAAAAGGCCACAAAAATGGGTGGGCTATAGCCTTGGGGGGTGGGGCTGGCCAACTTCGTCCGCCGGACTCGGAATGGCGCGAGACTTTGCGAGGCGCCTCCGTGTGCCAAAAATAGGCCGCGGGCACAGCCGCGCCCAAAAATAACCGCCCGAAGGCCAGGGCGCCAAGTTCGTCCAGCGGAAAAAGGCCACAAAAACGGGTGGGCTATAGCCTTGGGGGGTGGGGCTGGCCGACTTCGTCCGCGGGACTCGGAATGGCGCGAGACTTTACGAGGGCCCTTCGTGTGCCAAAAATAGGCCGCGGGCACAGCCGCGCCCAAAAATAACCGTCCGAAGGCCGCGGCGCCAAGTTCGTCCAGCGGAAAAAGGCCACAAAAGCGGGTGGGCTATAGCCCTGGGGGGTGGGGCTGGCCAACTTCGTCCGCTGGACTCGGAATGGCGCAAGACTTTGCGAGGGCCCTCCATGTGCCAAAAATAGGCCGCGGGCACAGCCGTGCCCAAAAATAACCGCCGAAGGCCGGGGCGCCAAGTTCGTCCAGCGGAAAAAGGCCACAAAAATGAGTGGGCTATAGCCTTGGGGGGTGGGGCTGGCCAACTTCGTCCCCCGGACTCGGAACGGCGCGAGACTTTGCGAGGCGCCTCCGTGTGCCAATAATAGGCAGCGGGCACAGCCGCGCCCAAAAATACCAGCCCGAAGGCCGGGGCGCCAAGTTCGTCCAGCCGAAAAAGGCCACAAAAACGGGTGGGCTATAGCCTAGGGGGATGGGGCTGGCCAACTTCGTCCGCCGGACTACGAATGGCGCGAGACTTTGCGAAGTGACTCCGTGGGCCAAAAATAGACCGCGGGCACAGCCGCGCCCAAAATTACCAGCCCGAAGGCCGGGGCGCCAAGGTCGTCCAGCGGAAAAAGGCAACAAAAACGGGTGGGCTATAGCCTTGGGGGGTGGGGCTGTCCAACTTCGTCCGCCGGACTCGGAATGGCGCGAGACTTTGCGAGGCGCCTCCACGTGCCAAAAATAAGCCGCGGGCACTGCCGCGCCCAAAAATACCCGCCCGAAGGCCGGGGCGCCAAGTTCGTCCAGCGGTAAAAGGCCACAAAAACGGGTGGGCTATAGCCTTGGGGGGGGGGCTGGCCAACTTCGACGGCCGGACTCGGAATGGCGCGAGACTTTGCGAGGCGCCTCCGTGTGCCAAAAATAAGCCGCGTACAAAGCCGCGCCCAAAAATACCCGCCCGAAGGACGGGGCGCCAAGTTCGTCCAGCGGGAAAAGGCCACAAAAATGGGTGGGCTATAGCCTTGGGGGGTGGGGCTGGCCAACTTCGTCCGCCGGACTCGGAATGGCGCGAGACTTTGCGAGGCACCTCCGTGTGCCAAAAATAGGCCGCGGGCACAGCCGCGCCCAAAAATAACCGCCCGAAGGCCTGGGCGCCAAGTTCGTCCAGCGGAAAAAGGCCACAAAAACGGGTGGGCTATAGCCTTGGGGGGTGGGGCTGGCCGACTTCGTCCGCGGGACTCGGAATGGCGCGAGACTTTACGAGGGCCCTTCGTGTGCCAAAAATAGGCCGCGGGCACAGCCGCGCCCAAAAATAACCGTCCGAAGGCCGCGGCACCAAGTTCGTCCAGCGGAAAAAGGCCACAAAAACGAGTGGGCTATAGCCCTGGGGGGTAGGGCTGGCCAACTTCGTCCGCTGGACTCGGAATGGCGCAAGACTTTGCGAGGGCCCTCCATGTGCCAAAAATAGGCCGCGGGCACAGCCGCGCCCAAAAATACCCGCCCGATGGCCGGGGCGCCAAGTTCGTCCAGCGGAAAATGTCCACAAAAACGGGTGGGCTATAGCCTTGGGGGGTGGGGCTGGCCCACTTCGTCCGCCGGACTCGGAATGGCGCGAGACTTTGCGAGGCACCTCCGTGTGCCAAAAATAGGCCGCGGGCACAGCCGCACCCAAAAATACCTGCCCGAAGGCCGGGGCGCCAAGTTCGTCCAGCGGAAAAAGGCCACAAAAACGGGTGGGCTATAGCCTTGGGGGGTCGGGCTGGCCGACTTCGTCCGCCGGACTCGGAATGGCTCGAGACTTTACGAGGGGCCTCCGTGTGCCAAAAATAGGCAGTGGGCACAGCCGTGTCCAAAATAACCGCCCGATGGCCGGGCGCCAAGTTCGTCCAGCGGAAAAAGGCCACAAAAACGGTGGGCTATAGCCTTGGCGGTGGGGCTGGCCAACCGTCCGCCGGACTCGGAATGGCGTGAGACTTTGCGAGGTGACTCCGTGTGCCAAAAATAGACCGCAGACACAGCTGAGCCCAAAAATACAAGCCCGAAGGCCGGGGCGCCTAGTTCGTCCAGCGGAAAAAGGCCACAAAAACGGGTGGGCTATAGCCTTGGGGGGTGGGGCTGGCCAACTTCGTCCGCCGGACTAGGAATGGCGCGAGACTTTGCAAGGCGGCTCTGTGTGACAAAAATAGGCCGCGGGCAAAGCCGCGCCCAAAAATACCCGCCCAAAGGCCGGGTCGCCAAGTTCGTCCATCGGAAAAAGGACACAAAAACGGGTGGGCTATAGGCTTTGGGGGTGGGGCTGGCCAACTTCGTCCGCCGGGCTCGGAATAGCGCGAGACTGTGCGAGGCGCCCCCGTGTGCCAAAAATAGGCCGCGGGCACAGCCGCGCCCAAAAATTCCCGCCCGAAGGCCGGGGCGCCAAGTTCGTCCAGCGAAAAAAGGCCACAAAAACGGGTGGGCTATCGCCTTGGGGGGTGGGGCTGGCCCACTTCGTCCGCCGGACTCGGAATGGTGCGAGACTTTGCGAGGGCCTCTGTGTGCCAAAAATAGGGCACGGCACAGCCGCGCCCAAAAATTCCCGCCCGAAGGCCGGGGCGCCAAGTTCGTCCAGCGAAAAAAGGCCACAAAAACGGGTGGGCTATAGCCTTGGGGGGTGGGGCTGGCCAACTTCGTCCGCCGGACTCGGAATGGCGCGAGACTTTGCGCGGTGCCTCCTTGTGCCAAAAATAGGCTGCGGGCACAGCCACGCCCAAAAATACCGCCCAAGGCCGGGACGCCCAAGTTCGTCCAGCGGAAAAAGGCCACAAAAGCGGGTGGGCTATAGCCTTGGGGGTCGGGCTGGCGACGACACGTCCGTCGGACTCGGAATGGCGCGAGACTTTGCAAGGCACCTCCGTGTACAAAAGATACGCCGCGGGCACAGCTGCACCCAAAAATACCCGCCCGTATGCCGGGGCGCCAAGTTCGTCCAGCGGAAAAAGGACACAAAAACGGGTGGGCTATAGCCTTGGGGGGTGGGGCTGGCCAACTTCGTCCGCCGGACTCGGAATGGCGCGAGACTTTGCGAGGCGCCTCCGTGTGCCAAAAATAGGCAGTGGGCACTGCCACGCCCAAAAATACCCGCCCGATGGCCGGGGCGCCAAGTTCGTCCAGCGGAAAATGTCCACAAAAACGGGTGGGCTATAGCCTTGGGGGGTGGGGCTGGCCCACTTCGTCCGCCGGACTCGGAATGGCGCGAGACTTTGCGAGGGCCCTCCGTGTGCCAAAAATAGGCCGCGGGCACAGCCGCGCCCAAAAATAACCGCCTTGAAGGCCGGGCGCCAAGTTCGTCCAGCGGAAAATGTCCACAAAAACGGGTGGGCTATAGCCTTGGGGGGTCGGGCTGGCCGACTTCGTCCGCCGGACTCGGAATGGCGCGACACTTTACGAGGGGCCTCCGTGTGCCAAAAATAGGCCGCGGACACAGCCGCGCCCAAAAATAACCGCCCGATGGCCGGGGCGCCAAGTTCGTCCAGCGGAAAAAGGCCACAAAAACGGGTGGGCTATAGCCTTGGGGGGTGGGGCTGGCCAACTTCGTCCGCCGGACTCGGAATGGTGCGAGACATTGCAAGGGCTCTCCGTGTGTCAAAAATAGGCTGCGGGCACAGCCGCGCCCAAAAATACCCGCCTGAAGGCCGGTGCGCCAAGTTCGTCCAGCGGAAAAAGGCCACAAAAACGGGTGGGCTATAGCCTTGTGGGTTGGGCTGGCAAACTTCGTCCGCCGGACTCGGAATGGCGTGAGACTTTACGAGGTGCCTTCGTGTGCCAAAAATAGGCCGGGAGCACAGCCGCGCCCAAAAATACCCCCCCGAAGGCCGGGGCGCCAAGTTCGTCCAGCGGTAAAAGGCCACAAAAACGGGTGGGCTATAGCCTTGGGGGGTGGGGCTGGCCATCTTCGTCCGCCGGACTCGGAATGGCGCGAGACTTTGTGAGGCACCTCCGTGTGCAAAAAATAGGCCGCGGGCACAGCCGCGCCCAAAAAATAACCGCCCGATGGCCGGGGCGCCAAGTTCGTCCAGCGGAAAAAGGCCACAAAAACGGGTGGGCTATAGCCTTGGGAGGTGGGGCTGCCCCGCCGTCCCGCCGGACTAGGAATGGTGCGAGACATTGCGAGGGCTCTCCGTGTGTCAAAAATAGGTCGCGGGGCACAGCCGCGCCCAAAATCACCGCCCGACGGGCGGGGCGCCACGGTCGTCCAGCGCAAAAGGCCACAAAAACGGGTGGGCTATAGCCTTGGTGGGTGGGGCTGGCCCACTTCGTTCGCCAGACTCGGAATGGTGCGAGACTTTGCGAGGGCCCTCCGTGTGCCAAAAATAGGCCGCGGGCACAGCCGCGCCCATAAATAACCGCCCGAAGGCCGGGTCGCCAAGTTCGTCCAGCGGAAAAAGGCCACAAAAACGGGTGGGCTATAGCCTTGGGGGGTGGGGTTGGCCAACTTCGTCCGCCGGACTCGGAATGGCGCGAGACTTTACGAGTGGCCTCCGTGTGCCAAAAATAGTCCATGGGCACAGCCGCGCCCAAAAATAACCGCCCAAAGGCCGGGGCGCCAAGTTCGTCCAGCGGAAAAAGGCCATAAAAACGGGTGGGCTATAGCCTTGGGGGGTGGGGCTGGCCAACTTCGTCCTCCGGACTCGGAATGGCACGAGACTTTGCGAGGGGCCTCCGTGTGCCAAAAATAGGCCGTGGGCACAGCCGCGCCCAAAAATAACTGCCCGAAAGCCGAGGCGCCAAGTTCGTCCAGCGGAAAAAGGCCAAAAAAACGGGTGGGCTATAGCCTTGGGGGGTGGGGCTGGCCAACTTCGTCCGCCGGACTCGGAAGGGTGCGAGACTTTGCGAGGGGCCTCCGTGTGTCAAAAATAGGCCGCCGCCTCAGCCGTGCCCAAAAATAACCGCCAGAAGGCTGGGGCGCCAAGTTCGTCCAGCGGAAAAAGGCCACAAAAACGAGTGGGCTATAGCCTTGGGGGGTGGGCCTGGCCAACTTCGTCCGCCGGACTAGGAATGGCGCGACACTTACCGAGGGGCCTCCGTGTGCCAAAAATAGGCCGCGGGCACAGCCGCGCCCAAAAATAACCCCCCGAAGGCCGGGGTGCCAAGTTCGTCCAGCGGAAAAAGGCCACAAAAACGGGTGGCCGATAGCCTTGGGGGGTGGGGCTGGCCAACTTCGTCCGCCGAACTCGGAATGGCGCGAGACTTTGCGAGGTCCCTCCGTGTGCCAAATATAGGCCGTGGGCACAGCCGCGCCCAAAAATAACCGCCCGAAGGCCGGGGCGCCAAGTTCGTCCATCGGAAAAAGGCCACAAAAACGGGTGGGCTACAGCCTTGGGAGGTGGGCACTGCCAACCGTCCGCCGTACTCGGAATGGCGCGAGACTTTGCGAGGGGCCTCCGTGTGCCAAAAATAGGCCGCGGGCATAGCCGCGCCCAAAAATAACCGCCCGAAGGCCGGGGCGCCAAGTTCGTCCATCGGAAAAAGGCCACAAAAACGGGTGGGCTACAGCCTTGGGAGGTGGGCCTGGCCAACTTCGTCCGCCGGACTAGGAATGGCGCGACACTTACCGAGGGGCCTCCGTGTGCCAAAAATAGGCCGCGGGCACAGCCGCGCCCAAAAATAACCCCCCGAAGGCCGGGGTGCCAAGTTCGTCCATCGGAAAAAGGACACAAAAACGGGTGGGCTATAGGCTTTGGGGGTGGGGCTGGCCAACTTCGTCCGCCGGACTCGGAATGGCGCGAGACTGTGCGAGGCGCCCCCGTGTGCCAAAAATAGGCCGCGGGCACAGCCGCGCTTAAAAATTCCCCCCGAAGGCCGGGCGCCAAGGTCGTCCAGCGGAAAAGGCCACAAAAACGGGTGGGCTATAGCCTTGGGGGTGGGGCTGGCCCACTTCGTCCGCCGGACTCGGAATGGTGCGAGACTGCAGGGGCCTCTGTGTGCCAAAAATAGGGCACGGGCACAGCCGCGCCCAAAGATACCCGCCCGAAGGCCGGGGCGCCAAGTTCGTCCAGCGAAAAAAGGCCACAAAAACGGGTGGGCTATAGCCTTGGGGGGTGGGGCTGGCCAACTTCGTCCGCCGGACTCGGAATGGCGCGAGACTTTGCGCGGTGCCTCCTTGTGCCAAAAATAGGCTGCGGGCACAGCCGCGCCCAAAAATACCCGCCCGAAGGCCGGGGCGCCAAGTTCGTCCAGCGGAAAAAGGCCACAAAAACGGGTGGGCTATAGCCTTGGGGGGTCGGGCTGGCCGACTTCGTCCGCCGGACTCGGAATGGCGCGAGACTTTGCAAGGCACCTCCGTGTACAAAAGATACACCGCGGGCACAGCTACACCCAAAAATACCCGCCCGTATGCCGGGGCGCCAAGTTCGTCCAGCGGAAAAAGGACACAAAAACGGGTGGGCTATAGCCTTGGGGGGTGGGGCTGGCCAACTTCGTCCGCCGGACTCGGAATGGCGCGAGACTTTGCGAGGCACCTCCGTGTGCCAAAAATAGGCAGTGGGCACTGCCACGCCCAAAAATACCCGCCCGATGGCCGGGGCGCCAAGTTCGTCCAGCGGAAAATGTCCACAAAAACGGGTGGGCTATAGCCTTGGGGGGTGGGGCTGGCCCACTTCGTCCGCCGGACTCGAAATGGCGCGAGACTTTGCGAGGGCCCTCCGTGTGCCAAAAATAGGCCGCGGGCACAGCCGCGCCCAAAAATAACCGCCCGAAGGCCGGGGCGCCAAGTTCGTCCAGCGGAAAAAGGCCGCAAAAACGGGTGGGCTATAGCCTTGAGGGTGGGGCTGGCCAACCGTCCGCGGACTCGGAATGGTGCGAGACTTTGCGAGGGCCCTCCGTGTGCCAAATATAGGCCGTGGGCACAGCCGCGCCCAAAAATAACCGCCCGAAGGCCGGGTCGCCAAGTTCGTCCAGCGGAAAAAGGCCACAAAAACGGGTGGGCTATAGCCTTGGGGGGTGGGGTTGGCCAACTTCGTCCGCCGGACTCGGAATGGTGCGAGACTTTACGAGGGGCCTCCGTGTGCCAAAAATAGGCCGCAGCCTGAGCCGTACCCAAAAATAACCCTCCGAAGGCCGGGTCGCCAAGTTCGTCCAGAGGAAAAAGGCCACAAAAACGGGTGGGCTATAGCCTTGGTGGGTGGGGCTGGCCCACTTCGTCCGCCGGACTCGGAATGGTGCGAGACTTTGCGAGCGCCCTCCGTGTGCCAAAAATAGGCCGCAGGCACAGCCACGCCCAAAAATAACCGCCCGAAGGCCGGGGCGCCAATGTCCTGCGGAAAAAGGACACAAAAACGGGTGGGCTATAGCCTTGCGAGGTGGGGATGGCCAACTTCGTCCGCCGGACTCGGAATGGCGCGAGACTTTGCGAGGGGCCTCCGTGTGCCAAAAATAGGACGCAGGCACAGCCGCACCCAAAAATAACCGCCCGAAAGCCGGGGCGCCAAGTTCGTCCAGCGGAAAGAGGCCACAAAAACGGGTGGGCTATAGCCTTGGGGGGTGGGGCTGGCCAACTTCGTCCGCCGGACTCGGAATGGCGCGAGACTTTGCGAGGCACCTCCGTGTGCCAAAAATAGGACGCAGGCACAGCCGCGCCCAAAAATAACCGCCCGAAAGCCGGGGCGCCAAGTTAAATCCAGCGGAAAGAGGCCACAAAAACGGGTGGGCTATAGCCTTGGGGGGTGGGGCTGGCCAACTTCGTCCGCCGGACTCGGAATGGTGCGAGACTTTGCGAGGTCCCTCCGTGTGCCAAATATAGGCCGTGGGCACAGCCGCGCCCAAAAATAACCGCCCGAAGGCCGGGGCGCCAAGTTCGTCCATCGGAAAAAGGCCACAAAAACGGGTGGGCTACAGCCTTGGGAGGTGGGCCTGGCCAACTTCGTCCGCCGGACTCGGAATAGCGCGAGACTTTGCGAGGGGCCTCCGTGTGCCAAAAATAGGCCGCGGGCATAGCCGCGTCCAAAAATAACCGCCCGAAGGCCGGGGCGCCAAGTTCGTCCAGCGGAAAAAGGCCACAAAAACGGGTGGCCGATAGCCTTGGGGGGTGGGGCTGGCCAACTTCGTCCGCCGAACTCGGAATGGCGCGAGACTTTGTGAGGGCCCTCCGTGTGCCAAAAATAGGTAGCGGCCATAGCCGCGCCCAAAAATAACCGCACGAAGGCCGGGGTGCCAAGTTCGTCCAGCGAAAAAAGGCCACAAAAACGGGTGGGCTATAGCCTTGGGGGGTGGGGCTGGCCAACTTCGTCCGCCGGACTCGGAAGGGTGCGAGACTTTGCGAGGGGCCTCCGTGTGTCAAAAATAGGCCGCCGCCTCAGCCGTGCCCAAAAATAACCGCCAGAAGGCTGGGGCGCCAAGTTCGTCCAGCGGAAAAAGGCCACAAAAACGAGTGGGCTATAGCCTTGGGGGGTGGGCCTGGCCAACTTCGTCCGCCGGACTAGGAATGGCGCGACACTTACCGAGGGGCCTCCGTGTGCCAAAAATAGGCCGCGGGCACAGCCGCGCCCAAAAATAACCCCCCGAAGGCCGGGGTGCCAAGTTCGTCCAGCGGAAAAAGGCCACAAAAACGGGTGGCCGATAGCCTTGGGGGGTGGGGCTGGCCAACTTCGTCCGCCGAACTCGGAATGGCGCGAGACTTTGTGAGGGCCCTCCGTGTGCCAAAAATAGGCAGCGGCCATAGCCGCGCCCAAAAATAACCGCCCGAAGGCCGGGTCGCCAAGTTCGTCCAGCGGAAAAAGGCCACAAAAACGGGTGGGCTATAGCCTTGGGGGGTGGGGTTGGCCAACTTCGTCCGCCGGACTCGGAATGGTGCGAGACTTTGCGAGGGGCCTCCGTGTGCAAAAAATAGGCCGCGGGCATAGCCGCGCCCAAAAATAACTGCCCGAAAGCCGGGGCGCCAAGTTCGTCCAGCGGAAAAAGGCCAAAAAAATGGGTGGGCTATGGCCTTGGGAGGTGGGGCTGGCCAACTTCGTCCGCCGGACTAGGAATGGCGCGACACTTTGCGAGGGGCCTCCGTGTGCCAAAAATAGACAATGGGCACAGCCGTGCCCAAAAATAACCCCCCGAAGGCCGGGGCGCCAAGTTCGTCCAGCGGAAAAAGGCCTCAAAAACGGGTGGGCTATAGCCTTGGGGGGTGGGGCTGGCCCACTTCGTCCACCAGACTCGGAATGGCGTGGGAATTTGGGAGGGGCCTCCGTGTGCCAAAATTAGGCCGCGGGCACAGCCACGCCCAAAAATAACCGCCCGAAGGCCGGGGCGTCAAGTTCGTCCAGCGGAAAATGGCCACAAAAACGGGTGGCCTATAGCCTTGGGGGGTGGGGCTGGCCAACTTCGTCCGCCGGACTCGGAATGGCGCGAGACTTTGCGAGGGCCCTCCGTGTGCCAAAAATAGGCCGCGGGCAAGTCCGCGCGCAAAAAGAACCGTCCAAAGGCCGGGGCGCCAAGTTCGTCCAGCGGAGAAAGGCCACAAAAACGGGTGGGCTATAGCCTTGAGGGGTGGGGCTCCCCAACTTCGTCCGCCAGACTCGGAATGGCGTGAGACTTTGCGAGGGCCCTCCGTGTGCGAAAAATAGGCCGCGGGCACAGCCGTGTCCAAAAATAACAGCCCGAAGGCCGGGGCGCCAAGTTCGTCCAGCGGAAAAAGGCCTCAAAAACAGGTGGGCTATAGCCTTGGGGGGTGGGGCTCCCCAACTTCGTCCGCCAGACTCGGAATGGCGCGGGAATTTGGGAGGGGCCTCCGTGTGCCAAAATTAGGCCGCGGGCACAGCCACGCCCAAAATTAACCGCCCGAAGGCCGAGGCGCCAAGTTCGTCCAGCGGAAAAAGGCCACAAAAACGGGTGGGCTGTAGACTTGGGGGGTGGGGCTGGCCCACTTCATCCACCGTACTCGGAATGGCGCGACACTTTGCGAGGGCCCTCCGTGTGCCAAAAATAGGCCGCGGGCAAGGCCGCGCCCAAAAAGAACCGTCCGAAGGCCGGGGTGTCAAGTTCGTCCAGCGGAAAATGGCCACAAAAACGGGTGGCCTATAGCCTTGGGGGGTGGGCCTGGCCAACTTCGTCTGCCGGACTCGGAATGGCGCGAGACTTTGCGAGGGCCCTTCGTGTGCCAAAAATAGGCCGCGGGCAAGTCCGCGCCCATAAAGAACCGTCCGAAGGCCGGGGCGCCAAGTTCGTCCAGCGGAGAAAGGCCACAAAAACGGGTGGGCTATAGCCTTGGGGGGTGGGGCTCCCCAACTTCGTCCGCCAGACTCGGAAAGGCGCGAGACTTTGCGAGGTGCCTCCGTGTGCTAAAAATAGGCCGCGGACACAGCCGTGCCAAAAAATACCCGCTCGAAGGCCGGGGCGCCAAGTTCGTCCAGCGGAAAAAGGCCACAAAAACGGGTGGGCTATAGCCTTGTAGGGTGGGGCTCGCCAACTTCGTCCGCCAGACTCGGAATGGCGCGAGACTTGGCGAGGTGCCTCCGTGTGCCAAAAATAGGCCGCGGGCACAGCCGCGCCAAAAAATACCCGCCCGAAGGCCGGGGCGCCAAGTTCGTCCAGCGGAAAAAGACCTCAAAAACGGGTGGGCTATAGCCTTAGGGGGTGGGGCTGGCCAACTTCGTCCGCCGGACTCGGAATGGCGCGAGACTTTGCGAGGCACCTCCGTGTGCCAAAAATAGGCCGCGGGCACAGCCGCGCCCAAAAATACCTGCCCGAAGGCCGGGGCGCCAAGTTCGTCCAGCGGAAAAAGGCCACAAAAACGGGTGGGCTATAGCCTTGGGGGGTGGGGCTGGCCAACTTCGTCCGCCGGACTCGGAATGGCGCGAGACTTTACGAGGGCCCTCCGTGTGCCAAAAATAGGCCGCGGGCACAGCCACGCCCAAAAATAACCGCTCGAAGGCCGGGGCACCAATGTCCTGCGGAAAAAGGCCACAAAAACGGGTGGGCTATAGCCTTAGGAGGTGGGGATGGCCGCCTTCGTCCGCCGGACTCGGAATGGCGCGAGACTTTGCGAGGGGCCTCCGTGTATCAAAAATAGGCCGCAGCCTGAGCCGTGCCCAAAAATAACCCTTCTAAGGCCGGGGCGCCAAGTTCGTCCAGCGGAAAAAGGCCACAAAAACGGGTGGGCTATAGCTTGGGAGGTGGGCCTGGGCAACTTCGTCCGCCGGACTCGGAATGGCTCGAGGCTTTGTTAGGGGCCTCCGTGTGCCAAAAATAGGCCACAGGCACAGCCGCGCCCAAAAATAATTGCCCGAATTCCGGGGCACCAAGTTCGTCCAGCGGAGAAAGGCCACAAAAACGGGTGGGCTGTAGACTTGGGGGTGGTGCTGGCCAAATTCGTCCGCCGGACTCGGAATGGCGCGAAACATTGCGAGGGGCCTCCGTGTGCCAAAAAATAGGCGCGGACACAGCCGCGCCCAAAAATAACCGCCCGAAGGCCAGGGCGTCAAGTTCGTCCAGCGGAAAAAGGCCACAAAAACAGGTGGGCTATAGCCTAGGGAGGTGGGGCTGGCCGACTTCGTCCGCCGGACTCGGAATGGCGCGAGACTTTGCGAGGGGCCTCCGTGTGCCAAAAATAGGCCGCGGGCACAGCCACGCCCAAAAATAACAGCCCGAAGGCTGGGGCGCCAAGTTCGTCCAGCGGAAAAAGGCCACAAAAACAGGTGGGCTATAGCCTAGGGAGGTGGGGCTGGCCGACTTCTTCTGCCGGACTCGGAATGGCGCGAGACTTTGCGAGGGCCCTCCGTGCGCCAAAAATAGGCCGCGGCCACAGCCGCGCCCAAAAATAACCGCCCGAAGGCCGGGGCGCCAAGTTCGTACAGCGGAAAATGGCCACAAAAACGGGTGGGCTATAGCCTTGGGGGGTGGGGCTGGCCAACTTCGTCCGCCGGACTCGGAATGGCGCGAGACTTTGCGAGGGCCCTCCATGTGCCAAAAATAGGCCGCGGGCACAGCCGCGTAGAAAAAATACCTGCCCGAAGGCCGGGGCGCCAAGTTCGTCCGGCGGAAAAAGACCTCAAAAACGGGTGCGCTATAGCCTTGGGGGGTGGGGCTGGCTAACTTCGTCCGCCGGATTCGGAATGGCGCGAGACTTTTCGAGGCTCCTCCGTGTGCCAAAAATAGGCCGTGGGCACAGCCGCGCCCAAAAATATCCGCCCGAAGGCCGGGGCGCCAAGTTCGTCCAGCGGAAAAAGGCCACAAAAACAGGTGGGCTATAGCCTAGGGAGGTGGGGCTGGCCGACTTCTTCTGCCGGACTCGGAATGGCGCGAGACTTTGCGAGGGCCCTCCGTGCGCCAAAATAGGCCGCGGCCACAGCCGCGCCCAAAAATAACCGCCCGAAGGCGGGCCAGAGTCCTGCGGAAGAAGGCCACCAAAACGGGTGGGCTATAGCCTTGGGAGGTGGGGATGGCCAAACTCGTCCGCCGGACTCGGAATGGCGCGAGACTTTGCGAGGGGCCTCCGTGTGTCAAAAATAGGCCGCAGCCTCAGCCGTGCCCAAAAATAACAGCCCGAAGGCCGGGGCGCCAAGTTCGTCCAGCGGAAAAAGGCCACAAAAACGGGTGGGCTATAGCCTTGGGAGGTGGGGCTGGCCAATTTCGTCCGCCGGACTCGGAATGGCTCGAGGCTTTGTTAGGGGCCTCCGCATGCCAAAAATAGGCTGCGGGCACAGCCGCGTCCAAAAATAATTGCCCGAATTCCGGGGCACCAAGTTCGTCCAGCGGAGAAAGGCCACAAAAACGGGTGGGCTGTAGACTTGGGGGTGGTGCTGGCCAAATTCGTCCGCCGGACTCGGAATGGCGCGAAACATTGCGAGGGGCCTCCGTGTGCCAAAAATAGGCCGCGGACACAGCCGCGCCCAAAAATAACCGCCCGAAGGCCAGGGCGTCAAGTTCGTCCAGCGGAAAAAGGCCACAAAAACAGGTGGGCTATAGCCTAGGGAGGTGGGGCTGGCCGACTTCGTCCGCCGGACTCGGAATGGCGCGAGACTTTGCGAGGGGCCTCCGTGTGCCAAAAATAGGCCGCGGGCACAGCCACGCCCAAAAATAACAGCCCGAAGGCTGGGGCGCCAAGTTCGTCCAGCGGAAAAAGGCCACAAAAACTGGTGGGCTGTAGACTTGGGGGGTGGTGCTGGCCCACTTCGTCCGCCGGACTCGGAATTGCGCGACACTTTGCGAGGGCCCTCCGTGTGCGAAAAATAGGCCGCGGGCAAGGCCGCGCCCAAAAAGAACCGTCCGAAGGCCGGGGCGCCAAGTTCGTACAGCGGAAAATGGCCACAAAAACGGGTGGGCTATAGCCTTGGGGGGTGGGGCTGGCCAACTTCGTCCGCCGGACTCGGAATGGCGCGAGACTTTGCGAGGGCCCTCCTTGTGCCAAAAATAGGCCGCGGGCACAGCCGCGTCCAAAAATACCTGCCCGAAGGCCGGGGCGCCAAGTTCGTCCGGCGGAAAAAGACCTCAAAAACGGGTGGGCTATAGCCTTGGGGGGTGGGGCTGGCCAACTTCGTCCGCCGGACTCGGAATGGCGCGAGACTTTTCGAGGCTCCTCCGTGTGCCAAAAATAGGCCGTGGGCACAGCCGCGCCCAAAAATATCCGCCCGAAGGCCGGGGCGCCAAGTTCGTCCAGCGGAAAAAGGCCACAAAAACAGGTGGGCTATAGCCTAGGGAGGTGGGGCTGGCCGACTTCTTCTGCCGGACTCGGAATGGCGCGAGACTTTGCGAGGGCCCTCCGTGCGCCAAAAATAGGCCGCGGCCACAGCCGCGCCCAAAAATAACCGCCCGAAGGCCGGGGCGCCAAGTCCTCATGAAGAAGGCCACCAAAACGGGTGGGCTATAGCCTTGGGAGGTGGGGATGGCCAAACTCGTCCGCCGGACTCGGAATGGCGCGAGACTTTGCGAGGGGCCTCCGAGTGACAAAAATAGGCCGCAGCCACAGCCGAGACCAAAAATAACAGCCCGAAGGCCGGGGCGCCAAGTTCGTCCAGCGGAAAAAGGCCACAAAAACGGGTGGGCTATAGCCTTGGGAGGTGGGGCTGGCCAATTTCGTCCGCCGGACTCGGAATGGCTCGAGGCTTTGTTAGGGGCCTCCGCATGCCAAAAATAGGCCGCGGGCACAGCCGCGTCCAAGAATAACTGCCCGAAGTCCGGGGCGCCAAGTTCGTCCTGCGGAGAAAGGCCAGAAAAACGGGTGGGCCATAGCCTTGGGTGGTGGGGCTGGCCAACTTCGTCCGCCGGACTCGGAATGGCGCGAGACTTTGTGAGGGCCCTCCGTGTGCGAAAAGGCCGCGGGCACAGACGCGCCCAAAAATAACCGCCCGAAGGCCGGGGCGCCAATGTCCTGCGGAAAAAGGCCACAAAAACGGGTGGGCTATAGCCTTGGGAGGTGGGGATGGCCAAACTCGTCCGCCGGACTCGGAATGGCGCGAGTCTTTGCGAGGGGCCTCCGTGTGTCAAAAATAGGCCGCAGCCTCAGCCGTGCCCAAAAATAACAGCCCGAAGGCCGGGGCGCCAAGTTCGTCCAGCGGAAAAAGGCCACAAAAACGGGCGGGCTATAGCCTTGGGAGGTGGGGCTGGCCAATTTCGTCCGCCGGACTCGGAATGGCTCGAGGCTTTGTTAGGGGCCTCCGCATGCCAAAAATAGGCCACGGGCACAGCCGCGTCCAAAAATAACTGCCCGAAGTCCGGGGCGCCAAGTTCGTCCTGCGGAGAAAGGCCAGAAAAACGGGTGGGCCATAGCCTTGGGTGGTGGGGCTGGCCAACTTCGTCCGCCGGACTCGGAATGGCGCGAGACTTAGAGACGCCCCTCCGTGTGCAAAAAAAGGCCGCGGGCACAGCGGCGCCCAAAAATACCCGCCCGTAGGCCGGGCCGCCACGTTCGTCCTGCAGAAAAAGGCCACAAAAACGGGTGGGCTATAGCCTTGGGAGGTGGGGATGGCCAAACTCGTCCGCCGGACTCGGAATGGCGCGAGACTTTGCGAGGGCCTCCGTTTGTCAAAAATAGGCCTCTGCCTCAGCCGTGACCAAAAATAACAGCCCGAAGGCCGGGGCGCCAAGTTCGTCCAGCGGAAAAAGGCCACAAAAACGGGTGGGCTATAGCCTTGGGAGGTGGGGCTGGCCAATGTCGTCCGCCGGACTCGGAATGGCGCGAGGCTTTGCGAGGGGCCTCCGGGTGCCAAAAATAGGCCGCGGCCACAGCCGCGGCCAAAAATAACTGCCCGAAGGCCGGGGCGCCAAGTTCGTCCAGCGGAAAAAGGCCACAAAAACGGGTGGGCTAGCCTAGGGAGGTGGGGCTGGCCCACTTCGTCCGCCGGACTCGGAATGGCGCAAGACTTTGTGAGGATCCTCCGTGTGCCAAAAATAGGCCGCTGGCACAGCCGCGCCCAAAAATAACCGCCCGAAGGCCGGGGCGCCAATGTCCTGCGGAAAAAGGCCACAAAAACGGGTGGGCTATAGCCTTGGGAGGTGGGGATGGCCAAACTCGTCCGCCGGACTCGGAATGGCGCGAGTCTTTGCGAGGGGCCTCCGTGTGTCAAAAATAGGCCGCAGCCTCAGCCGTGCCCAAAAATAACAGCCCGAAGGCCGGGGCGCCAAGTTCGTCCAGCGGAAAAAGGCCACAAAAACGGGCGGGCTATAGCCTTGGGAGGTGGGGCTGGCCAATTTCGTCCGCCGGACTCGGAATGGCTCGAGTCTTTGTGAGGGGCCTCCGTTTGACAAAAATAGGCCTCTGGCACAGCCGTGACCAAAAATAACTGCCCGAAGGCCGGGGCGCCAAGTTCGTCCTGCGGAGAAAGGCCAGAAAAACGGGTGGGCCATAGCCTTGGGTGGTGGGGCTGGCCAACTTCGTCCGCCGGACTCGGAATGGCGTGAGACTTTGCGAGGGCCTCCGTGTGCCAAAAAAAGGCCGCGGCACAGCCGCGCCAAAAATAACCGCCCGAAGGCCGGGCGCCAAAATGTCCAGCGGAAAAGGCCACAAAAACGGGTGGGCTATAGCCTTGGGGGTGGGGATGGCCAAACTCGTCCGCCGGACTCGGAATGAGGCGAGACTTTGCGAGGGGCCTCCGTGTGTCAAAAATAGGCCGCAGCCTCAGCCGCGCCCAAAAATAACCCCGAAGGCCGGGGCGCCAAGTTCGTCCAGGGGAAAAAGGCCACAGAAACAGGTGGGCTATAGCCTTGGGGGGAGGTGGGGCTGGCCAACTCTCGTCCGCGGACTCGGAATGGTGCGCAACTTTGCGAGGGGCCTCCGTGGTGCCAAAAATAGGCCCGCGGGCACAGCCGCGCCCAAAAAGAACCCCCCGAAGGACGGGGCGCCAAGTTCCCCCAGCGGAAAAAGGCCAAAAAAAGGGGTGGGCTATAGCCTGGGGGGGAGGGGCTGGCCAACTTCGTCCGCCGGACTCGGAATGGGGCGAGACGTTCCGGGCGGCCGCCGCCTGCCAAATATGTGGCGCGGCCACAGCCGCGCCCAAAATTAACCACCCGAAGGTCGGCGCGCCCAAACCCCCAGCGGAAAATTGGCCAGAAACTGGTGGGCTATAGCCTTGGGGGAGGGGCTGGCCAACTTCGTCCGCCGGACTCGGAATGAGGCGAGACTTTGCGAACAGCCTCCGCGTGCCAAAAATATAACGCGGGCACAGCCGCGCCCAAAAATAACCCACCGAAGGTCGGCGCGCCCAAACCCCCCAGCGGAAAAATGGCCAAAAAACAGGTGCGCTATATCCTTGGGTGGAGGGGCTGGCCCACTTCGTCCGCCGGACTCGGAATGGGGCGAGACTTTGCGAGAGGCCTCCGCATGAAAATGCAAAAATATCCCGCGGGCACAGCCGCGCCCAAAAATAACCCCCCGAAGGTCGGCGCGCCCAAACCCCCCAGCGGAAAAATGGCCAAAAAACGGGTGCGCTATAGCCTTGGGGGGACGGGCTGGCCAAATTCGTCCGCCGGACTCGGAATGGGGCGAGACTTTGCGAGCGGACTCCGCGTGCAAAAATAGGCCTAGGGCACAGCCGCGCCCAAAAATAACCCCCGAAGGTCGGCGCGCCCATGTCCCCAGCGGAAAAATGGCCAAAAAGCGGGTGGGCTATAGCCTTGGGGGTGGGGCTGGCCCACCGTCGCGCGGACTCGGAATGACGCGAGACTTTGCGAGTGGCCCTCCGTGTGCCAAAAATAGGCCGCGGGCACAGCCGTGCCCAAAAATAACCCCGAAGGTCGGCGCGCCCAAAACCCCCAGCGGAAAAATGGCCAAAAACGGGTGGGCTATAGCTTTGGGGGGAGGGCTGGCCAACTTCGTCCGCCGGACTCGGAATGGGGCGAGACTTTGCGAGGGGCCTCCGCGTGCCAAAAATAGGCAGCGGGCACAGCCGCTCCAAAAAATAACCCCCCGAAGGGCGGGGCGCCAATGTCCTGCCCGGAAAAAGGCCACAAAACGGGTGGGCTATAGCCTTGGGGTGGTGGGGCTGGCCAACTTCGTCCGCCCGGACTCGGAATGGCGCGAGACTTTGCGAGGGCCCTCCGTGTGTCAAAAATAGGCCGCGGCACAGCCGCGCCCAACTTCGCCCAATAACCCTTGCGAAGGTCGGGCGCCCAAACCCCCAGCGGAAAAATGGCCAAAAACGGGTGGGCTATAGCCTTGGGGGAGGCGGGCTGGCCAACTTCGTCCGCCGGACTCGGAATGAGGGCGAGACTTTGCGAGGGCCTCCGCGTGCCAAAAATAGGCAGCGGGCACAGCGCGCCCAAAAATAACCCACCGAAGGCCGGGCGCCAATGTCCAGCGGAAAAAGGCCACAAAACAGGTGGGCTATATCCTTGGGTGGTGGGGCTGGCCAACTTCATCCGCCGGACTCGGAATGGGGCGAGACTTTGCGAGGGCCTCCGTGTGCCAAAAATAGGCCACGGGCACAGCCGCGCCCAAAAATAAGCCCCCAAAGGTCGGCGCGCCCAAACCCCCCAGCGGAAAAATGGCCAAAAAACGGGTGGGCTATAGCCTTGGGGGATCGGGCTGGCCAACTTCATCCGCCGGACTCGGAATGGGGCAAGACTTTGCGAGCGGCCTGCGCATGCCAAAAATAGGCCGCGGGCACAGCTGCGCCCAAAAATAATCCCCCGAAGGTCGGCGCGCCCAAACCCCCCAGCGGAAAAATGGCCAAAAAACGGGTGGGCTATAGCCTTGGGGGGAGGGGCTGGCCAACTTCGTCCGCGGGACTCGGAATGGGGCGAGACTTTGCGAACGGCCTCCGTGTGCCAAAAATAGGCCGCGGGCAACGCCGCGCCCAAAACTAACCCCCCAAAGGTCGGCTCGCCAAAACCCCCCAGCGGAAAAATGTCCAAAAAACGGGTGGGCTATAGCCTTTGGGGGAGGGGCTGGCCGACTTCGTCCGCCGGACTCGGAATGGGGCAAGACTTTGCAGGGCCTCCGTGGTGCCAAAATAGGCAGCGGGCAGCCGCGCCCAAAAATAACCCCCGGAAGGTCGGCGCGCCCAAACCCCCCAGCGGAAAAATGGCCAAAAAACGGGTGCGCTATAGCCTTGGGGGTAGGGGCTGGCCCACTTCGTCCGCCGGACTCGGAATGGGGCGAGACTTTGCGAACGGCCTCCGCGTGCCAAAAATAGGCAGCGGGCACAGCCGCGCCCAAAAATAACCGCCCGAAGGCCGGGGCGCCAATGTCCTGCGGAAAAAGGCCACAAAAACGGGTGGGCCATATCCTTGGGTGGTGGGGCTGGCCAACTTCGTCCGCCGGACTCGGAATGACGCGAGACTTTGCGAGCGGACTCCGCGTGCCAAAAATAGGCCTAGGGCACAGCCGCGCCCAAAAATAACCCCCCGAAGGTCGGCGCGCCCAGACCCCCCAGCGGAAAATGGCCAAAAACGGGTGCGCTATAGCCTTGGGGGACGGGCTGGCCAAATTCGTCCGCCGGACTCGGAATGGGGCGAGACTTTGCGAGCGGACTCGCGTGCAAAAATAGGCCTAGGGCACAGCCGCGCCCAAAATAACCCCCAAGGTCGGCGCGCCCAAACCCCCCAGCGGAAAAATGGCCAAAAAACGGGTGCGCTATAGCCTTGGGGGTAGGGGCTGGCCCACTTCGTCCGCCGGACTCGGAATGGGGCGAGACTTTGCGAACGGCCTCCGCGTGCCAAAAATAGGCAGCGGGCACAGCCGCGCCCAAAAATAACCGCCCGAAGGCCGGGGCGCCAATGTCCTGCGGAAAAAGGCCACAAAAACGGGTGGGCCATATCCTTGGGTGGTGGGGCTGGCCAACTTCGTCCGCCGGACTCGGAATGACGCGAGACTTTGCGAGGGCCCTCCGTGTGCCAAAAATAGGCCGCGGGCACAGCCGCGCCCAACAATAACCCCCGGAAGGTTGGCGCGCCCAAACCCCCCAGCGGAAAAATGGCCAAAAAACGGGTGGGCTATAGCCTTGGGGGGAGGGTTTGGCCAACTTCATCCGCCGGACTCGGAATGGGCCGAGTCTTTACCAGCAGCCTCCGCGTGCCAAAAATAGGCCGCGGGCACAGCCGCGCCCAAAAATAACCCCCCGAAGGTCGGCGCGCCCAAACCCCCCAGCGGAAAAATGGCCAAAAAACGGGTGCGCTATAGCCTTGGGGGGAGGGGCTGGCCAACTTCGTCCGCCTGACTCGGAATGGCGCGAGACTTTTCGAGGGCCCTCCGTGTGCCAAAAATTGGCCGTGGACAAAGCCGCGCCCAAAAATAAGCACCCGAAGGTCGTGGTGCCAAAACCCCCCAGCGGAAAAATGGCCAAAATACGGGTGGGCTATAGCCTTGGTGGGGGGCGCGGGCGAAGTTCGTCCGCCGGACTCGGAATGCGGTGAGACTTTGCGAGGGATTCGGGGTGCCAAAAATAAGCCGCGGGCAAAGCCGCGCCCAAAAATAAGCCCCCGAAGGTCGTGGTGCCAAAACCCCCCAGCGAAAAAATGGCCACAAAATGGGTGGGCTTTAGCCTTGGTGGGGGTCGCGGGCGAAGTTCGTCCGCCGGACTCGGAATGGGGCAAGACTTTGCGAGGGGCCTCGGGGTGCCAAAACTAAGCCGCGGGCAAAGCCGCGCCCAAAAATAAGCGCCCGAAGGTCGTGGTGCCAAAACCCCCCAGCGGAAAAATAGCCAAAAAACGGGTGGGCTATAGCCTTGGTGGGGGGCGCGGGCGAAGTTCGTCCGCCGGACTCGGAATATGGCGAGGCTTTGCGAGGGGCCTCCGGGTGCGAAAAATAAGCCGCGGGCAAAGCCGCACCCAAAAATAAGCGCCCGAAGGTCGTGCTGCCAAAACCCCCCAGCGGAGAAATGGCCAAAAAATGGGTGGGCTATAGCCTTGGTGGGGGGCGCGGGCGAAGTTCGTCCGCCGGACTCGGAATATGGCGAGGCTTTGCGAGGGGCCTCGGGGTGCCAAAGATAAGCCACGGGCAAAGCCAAGCCCAAAAATAAGCATCCAAAGGTCGTGGTGCCAAAACCCCCCAACGGAAAAATGTCCAAAAACGGTGGCCAATAGCCTTGGTGGGGCGCTGGCAAAGTTCGTCCTCACGGACTCGGAATGGGGCGAGACTTTGCGAGGGGCCTCGGGCCGCCACAGAGACGCCACGCGCCAAGCCAAGCCCAAAAATAATCCGCCAACGGTCGTGGTGCAAACACCCCCAGCTGACAAATGCCCAAAAAACGGGTGGGCTATAGCCTTGAGTGGGGCAGGCGGCGAGAGTTCGTCCGCCGGACTCGGAATGGGGCGAGACCTTGCGAGGGGCCTCGGGTGCCAAAAATAAGCCGCGGACAAAGCCGCGCCCAAAATAAGCACCCGAAGTTCGTCGTCAAGCCAAAACCCCAGCGGAAAAATAGCCAAAAACGGGTGGGCTATAGCCTTGGTGGGGCGCGCGGCGGTTCGTCCGCCCGGACTCGGAATGGGGCGAGACCTTGCGAGGGGCCTCGGGGTGCCAAAAATAAGCTGCGGGCAAAGCCGCGCCCAAAAATAAGCGCCCGAAGGTCGTGGTGCCAAAACCCCCCAGCGGAGAAATGGCCAAAAAATGGGTGGGCTATAGCCTTGGTGGGGGGCGCGGGCAAAGTTCGTCCGCCGGACTCGGAATATGGCGAGACTTTGCGAGGGGCCTCGGGGTGCAAAAAATAAGCCACGGCAAAGCCGCGCCTTAAAAATAAGTGCCCGAAGGTCGTGGTGCCAAAACCCCCCAGCGGAAAAATGCCCAAAAAACGGGTGGGCTATAGCCTTGGTGGGGAGCGCCGGTGAAGTTCGTCCGCCGGACTCGGAATATGGCGAGACTTTGCGAGGGGCCTCGGGGTGCAAAAAATAAGCCGCGGGCAAAGCCGCGCCCGAAGGTCGTGGTGCCAAAACCCCCCAGCGGAAAAATGGCCAAGAAACGGGTGGCGATAGCCTTGGTGGGGGGCGCGGGTGAAGTTCGTCCGCCGGACTCGGAATGGGACAAGACTTTGCGAGGGGCCTCGGGATGCCAAAGATAAGCCGCAGGCAAAGCCACGCCCAAAAATAAGCACCCGAAGGTCATGGTGCCAAAACCCTCCAGCGGAAAAATGGCCAAAAAATGGGTGGGCTATAGCCTTGGTGGGGGGCGCGGGCGAAGTTCGTCCGCCGGACTCGGAATATGGTGAGACTTTGTGAGGGGCCTCGGGGTGCCAAACATAAGCCACGGGCAAAGCCGCGCCCAAAAATAAGCGCCCGAAGGTCGTGGTGCCAAAACCCCCCAGCGGAAAAATGGCCAAAAAACGGGTGGGCTATAGCCTTGGTGGGGAGCGCGGGTGAAGTTCGTCCGCCGGACTCGGAATATGGTGAGACTTTGTGAGGGGCCTCGGGGTGCCAAAAATAAGCCGCGGGCAAAGCCACGTCCGAAGGGCGTGGTGCCAAAACCCCCCAGCGGAAAAATGGCCAAAAAACGGGTGGCAATAGCCTTGGTGGGGGACGCGGGCGAAGTTCGTCCGCCGGACTCGGAATGGGGTGAGACTTTGCGAGGGGCCTTGGGGTGCCAAAGATAAGCCGTGGGCAAAGCCGTGCCCAAAAATAAGCCCCCGAAGGTCGTGGTGCCAAAACCCCCCAGCGGAAAAATGGCCAAAAAACGGGTGGGCTATAGCCTTGATGGGTGGCGCGGGCGAAGTTCGTCCGCCGGAGTTGGAATGGGCCGAGCCTTTGCGAGGGGCCTCGGGGTGCCAAAAATAAGCCACGGGCAAAGCCGCGCCCAAAAATAAGCGCCCGAAGGTCGTGGTGCCAAAACCCCCCAGCGGAAAAATGCCCAAAAAACGGGTGGGCTATAGCCTTGGTGGGGAGCGCCGGTGAAGTTCGTCCGCCGGACTCGGAATATGGCGAGACTTTGTGAGGGGCCTCGGGGTGCAAAAAATAAGCCGCGGGCAACGCCGCGCCCGAAGGTCGTGGTGCCAAAACCCCCCAGCGGAAAAATGGCCAAAAAACGGGTGGCAATAGCCTTGGTGGGGGGCGCGGGTGAAGTTCGTCCGCCGGACTCGGAATGGGGCGAGACTTTGCGAGGGGCCTCAGGATGCCAAAGATAAGCCGCGGGCAAAGCCACGCCCAAAAATAAGCAGCCGAAGGTCGTGGTGCCAAAACCCTCCAGCGGAAAAATGGCCAAAAAATGGGTGGGCTATAGCCTTGGTGGGGAGCGGCGGTTCGTCCACGGACTCGGAATATGGTGAGACTTTGTGAGGGGCCTCGGGTGCCAAACATTAGCCACTGGAAAAGACGCGCCCAAAAATACGCGCCCGAAGGTCGTGGTGCAAAACCCCAGCGGAAAAATGGCCAAAAACGGGTGGGCTATAGCCTTGGTGGGGGGAGCTGGTGAAGTTCATCCGCCGGACTCGAATATGGCGAGACTTTGTGAGGGGCCTCGGGTACCAAAAAATAAGGGGCAAAGCCACGTCCGAAGGGCGTGGTGCCAAAACCCCAGCGGAAAAATGGCCAAAAACGGGTGGCAATAGCCTTGGTATGGCGGTTCGAGACGCGGACTCGGAATGGGGTGACACTTTGCGAGGGGCCTTGGGGTGCCAAAGATAAGCCGTGGGCAAAGCCGCGCCCAAAAATAAGCCCCCGAAGGTCGTGGTGCCAAAACCCCCCAGCGGAAAAATGGCCAAAAAACGGGTGGGCTATAGCCTTGGTGGGGGGCGCGGGCGAAGTTCGTCCGCCGGAGACGGAATGGGCCGAGCCTTTGCGAGGGGCCTCGGGTGCCAAAAATAAGCCACGGGCAAAGCCGCAAACTAAAAATAAGCGCCCGAAGGGCGTGGTGCCAAAACCCCCCAGCGGAAAAATGGCCAAAAAACGGGTGGCAATAGCCTTGGTGGGGGACGCGGGTGAAGTTCGTCCGCCGGACTCGGAATATGGCGAGACTTTGTGAGGGGCCTCGGGGTGCAAAAAATAAGCCGCGGGCAATGCCGCGCCCGAAGGTCGTGGTGCCAAAACCCCCCAGCGGAAAAATGGCCAAAAAACGGGTGGCAATAGCCTTGGTGGGGGGCGCGGGTGAAGTTCGTCCGCCGGACTCGGAATGGGGCGAGACTTTGCGAGGGGCCTCAGGATGCCAAAGATAAGCCGCGGGCAAAGCCACGCCCAAAAATAAGCAGCCGAAGGTCGTGGTGCCAAAACCCTCCAGCGGAAAAATGGCCAAAAAATGGGTGGGCTATAGCCTTGGTGGGGGGCGCGGGCGAAGTTCGTCCGCCGGACTCGGAATATGGTGAGACTTTGTGAGGGGCCTCGGGGTGCCAAAAATAAGCCACGGGCAAAGCCGCGCCCAAAAATAAGCGCCCGAAGGTCGTGGTGCCAAAACCCCCCAGCGGAAAAATGGCCAAAAAACGGGTGGCAATAGCCTTGGTGGGGGACGCGGGTGAAGTTCGTCCGCCGGACTCGGAATGGGGTGAGACTTTGCGAGGGGCCTTGGGGTGCCAAAGATAAGCCGTGGGCAAAGCCGCGCCCAAAAATAAGCCCCCGAAGGTCGTGGTGCCAAAACCCCCCAGCGGAAAAATGGCCAAAAAACGGGTGGGCTATAGCCTTGATGGGTGGCGCGGGCGAAGTTCGTCCGCCGGACTTGGAATGGGGCGAGACTTTGCGAGGGGCCTCGGGGTGCCAAAAATAAGCCGCGGACAAAACCGCGCCAAAAAATAAGCACCCGAAGGTCGTGGTGCCAAAACCCCCCAGTGGAAAAATGGCCAAAAAATGGGTGGGCTATAGCCTTGGAGGGGGGGGGCGGGCGAAGTTCGTCCGCCGGACTCGGAAGGGGGCGAGACTTTGCGAGGGGCCTCGGGGTGCCAAAAATAAGCCGCGGGCAAAGCCGCGCCCGAAGGTCGTGGTGGTGCCAAACCCCAGCGGAAAAATGGCCAAAAACGGGTGGCCAATAGCCTTGGTGGGGGCGCTGGCGAGGTTCGTCCGCCGGACTCGGAATGGGGCGAGACCTTGCGAGGGCCTCGGGTGCCCAAAATAAGCCGCGGGGCAAAACCGCGCCCAAAAGTTCGTACCCGCAGGTCGTGGGGGCAAAACCCTCCAGCGGTCTAATGGCCAAAAAACGGGTGGGCTATAGCCTTGGTGGGGGGGGGCGGTTCGTCCGGCGGACTCGGAATGGGGCGAGACCTGCGAGGGGCCTCGGGTGCCAAATAGGCCGCGGGCACAGCCGCGGGCAAAACCTTGCGAAGGTCGTGGTGCCAAAACCTCAGCGGAAAAATGGCCAAAAACGGGTGGGCTATAGCCTTGATGGGGGCGCGGCGAGGTTCGTCCGCCGGACTCGGAATGGGGCGAGACTTTGCGAGGGGCCTCAAAAATAAAGCAAGGCAAACCGCGCCTTAAAAATAAGCACCGAAGGTCGTGGTGCCAAAACCCCCAGCGGAAAAATGGCCAAAAATGGGTGGCTATAGCCTTGGTGGGGGCGGCGATGGTTCGTCCGCCGGACTCGGAAGGGGGGGAGACGGTGCGAGGGGCCTCGGGGGGCGGGGTGCCAAAACCCCAGCGGGAAAATGGCCAAAAACGGTGGCCAATAGCCTTGGTGGGGGCGCGGCGAAGTTCGGTCTCACTCGGACTCGGAATGGGGCGAGACCTTGCGAGGGGCCTCGGGTGCCCAAAATAAGCCGCTGGCAAACCGCGCCCAAAAGTAAGTACCGAAGGTCGTGGTGAAAAAACCCCCCAGCCCAAAAAAGGCCAAAAACGGGTGGGCTATAATAGGACTCGAATGGGGCGCGGGGCGAGGGGCCTCGGTCCGCCGCGGACTCGGAATGGGGCGAGACCTTGCGACGGTGGGGGCCTCGGGTGCCGCCGGAAAATAAGCCCGGGCCTGGGCACAGCCGCGCCCAAAAATAAGCGCCCGAAGGTCGTGGTGCCAAAACCCCCCAGCGGAAAAATGGCCAAAAAACGGGTGGCCAATAGCCTTGGTGGGGGGCGCGGGCGAAGTTCGTCCGCCGGACTCGGAATGGGGCGAGACCTTGCGAGGGGCCTCGGAGTACCAAAATAAGCTGCGGGCACAGCCGCGCCCAAAAATAAGCGCCCGAAGGTCGTGGTGCCAAAACCCCCCAGCGGAAAAATGGCCAAAAAACGGGTTGGCTATAGCCTTGGTGGGAGGCGCGGGCGAAGTTCGTCCGCCGGACTCGGAATGGGGTGAGACTTTGCGAGGGGCCTCGGGGTGCGAAAAATAAGCCGCGGTAAAAGCCGCGCCCAAAAATAAGCCCCCGAAGGTCGTGGTGCCAAAACCCCCCAGCGGAAAAATGGCCAAAAAACGGGTGGGCTATGGCCTTGGTGGGGGGCGCGGGCGAAGTTCGTCCGCTGGACTCCGAATGGGGCGAGACTTTGCGAGGGGCCTCGGGGTACCAAATATAAGCCGCGGGCAAACCCGCGCCCAAAAATAAACCCCCGAAGGTCGTGGTACAGAAGCCCCCCAGCGGAAAAATGGCCAAAAAACGGGTGGGCTATAGCCTTGGTGGGGGGCGCGGCCGAAGTTCGTCCGCCGGACTCGGAATGGGGCGAGACTTTGCGAGGGGCCTCGGGGTGCCAAAAATAAGCCGCGGGCAAAGCCGCACCCAAAAATAAGCGCCCGAAGGTCGTGGTGCCAAAACCCCCCAGCGGAAAAATGGCCAAAAAATGGGTGGAGCCTTGGTTGGGGGCGCGGGTGAAGTTCGTCCGCCGGACTCGGAATGGGGCGAGACTTTGCGAGGGGTCTCGTGGTACCAAAACTAAGCCGTGGGTAAAGCCGCGACCAAAAATAAGCACCCGAAGGTCGTGGTGCCAAAACCCCCAGCGGAAAAATGGCCAAAAAACGGGTGGCAATAGCCTTGGTGGGGGACGCGGGCGAAGTTCGTCCGCCGGACTCGGAATGGGGTGAGACTTTGCGAGGGGCCTTGGGGTGCCAAAGATAAGCCGTGGGCAAAGCCGCGCCCAAAAATAAGCCCCCGAAGGTCGTGGTGCCAAAACCCCCCAGCGGAAAAATGGCCAAAAAACGGGTGGAGCCTTGGTGGGGGGCGCAGGTGATGTTCGTCCGCCGGACTCGGAATGGGGCGAGACTTTGCGAGGGGTCTCGGGGTACCAAAACTAAGCCGCGGGCAAAGCCGCGACCAAAAATAAGCGCCCGAAGGTCGTGATGCCAAATCCCCCCAGCGTAAAATGGCCAAAAACGGGTGGGCTATAGCCTTGGTGGGGCGCGGGCGAGGTTCGCTTGCGGACTCGGAATGGGGCGAGACTTTGCGAGGGGCCTCAGGGTGCCAAAAATAGCGCGGACAAAACCGCGCCCAAAAATAAGTACCCGAAGGTCGTGGTGCCAAAACCCTTCAGCGGAAAAATGGCCAAAAAATGGGTGGGCTATAGCCTTGGTGGGGGGCGCGGGCAAAGTTCGTCCGCCGGACTCGGGATGGGGCGAGACCTTGCGAGGGGCCTCGGGGTGCCAAAATAAACCGCGGGCACAGCCGCGCCCAAAAATAAGCGCCCGAAGGTCGTGGTGCCAAAACCCCCCAGCGGAAAAATGGCCAAAAAACGGGTGGGCTATAGCCTTGGTGGGGGGCGTGGGCGAAGTTCGTCCGCTGGACTCGGAATGGGGCGAGACTTTGCGAGGGGCCTCGGGGTGCCAAAAATAAACCGCGGTCAAAGCCGCACCCAAAAATAAGCGCCCGAAGGTCGTGTTGCCAAAACCCCCCAGCGGAAAAATGGCCAAAAAACGGGTGGGCTATAGCCTTGGGGGGAGGGGCTGGCCAACTTCGTCCGCCGGACTCGGAATGGGGCGAAACTTTGCAAACGGCCTCCGTGTGCCAAAAATAGGCCGCGGGCACAGCCTCGCCCAAAAATAACCTCCCGAAGGCCGGGGCGCCCAAACCCCCCAGCGGAAAAATGGCCAAAACACGGGTGGGTTATAGCCTTGGGGGGAGGGGCTGGCCCACTTCGTCCGCCGGACTCGGAATGGGCCGAGACTTTGCGAGCGGCGTCCGTGCGCCAAAAAAAGGCCGGGGGCACAGCCGCGCCCAAATATAGCCCCCCGAAGGTCGGCGCGCCCAAACCTCCCAGCGGAAAAATGGCCAAAAAACGAGTGGGCTATAGCCTTGGGGGGAGGGGCTGGCCAACTTCGTCCGCCGGACTCGGAATGGGGCGAGACTTAGCGAGCGGCCTCCGTGTGCCAAAAATAGGCCGCGGGCACAGCCGCCCCCAAAAATAGCCCCCCGAAGGTCGGCGCGTCCAAACCCCCCAGCGGAAAAATGGCCAAAAAACGGGTGGGCTATAGCCTTGGGGGGAGGGGCTGGCCAACTTCGTCCGCCGGACTCGGAATGGGGCGTGACTTTGAGAGAGGCCTCCGCGTGACAAAAATAGGCCGTGAGCACAGGCGCGCCCAAAAATAACCGCCCGAAGGCTGGGGCGCCAAATTCGTCCAGCGGAAAAATGGCCAAAAAACGGGTGGGCTATAGCCTTAGGGGGAGGGGCTGGCCAACTTCGTCCGCCGGACTCGGAATGGGGTGAGACTTTGCGAGCGGCCTCCGCGTGCCAAAAATAGTCCGCGGGCACAGCCACGCCCAAAAATAACGCTCTGAAGGTCGGCGCGCCCAAACCCCCCCGCGGAAAAATGGGCAAAAAACGGGTGGGCTATAGCCTTGGGGGGAGGGGCTGGCTAACTTCGTCCGCCGGACGTGGAATGGGGCGAGACTTTGCGAGCAGCCTCCGCGTGCCAAAAATAGGCCGCGGGCAAGGCAATTCCCAGAAATAACCTCCCAAAGGCCGGGGCGCCCAAACCCCCCAGCGGAAAAATGGCCAAAAAACGGGTGGGCTATAGCCTTGGGCGGAGGGGCTGGCCAACTTTGTCCGCCGGACTCGGAATGGGGCGAGACTTAGCGAGCGGCCTCCGCGTGCCAAAAATAGGCCGCGGGCACAGCCGCCCCCAAAAATAGCCCCCCGAATGTCGGCGCGTCCAAACCCCCCAGCGGAAAAATGGCCAAAAAACGGGTGGGCTATAGCCTTGGGGGGAGGGGCTGGCCCACTTCGTCCGCCGGACTCGGAATGGGGCGAGACTTTGCGAGGGGCCTCGGGGTGCCAAAAATAAGCCGCGGTCAAAGCCGCGCCCAAAAATAAGCGCCCGAAGGTCGTGTTGCCAAAACCCCCCAGCGGAAGAATGGCCAAAAAACGGGTGGGCTATAGCCTTGGGGGGAGGGGCTGGCCAACTTCGTCCGCCGGACTCGGAATGGGGCGAGACTTAGCGAGCGGCCTCCGCGTGCCAAAAATAGGCCGCGGGCACAGCCGCCCCCAAAAATAGCCCCCCGAATCGTCAGGCGCGTCCAACCCCCCAGCGGAAAAATGGCCAAAAAACGGGTGGGCTATAGCCTTGGGGGGAGGGGCTGGCCAACTTCGTCCGCCGGACTCGGAATGGGGCGAGACTTTGTGAGGCACCTCCGTGTGCCAAAAATAGGGCGCGGCTGGGGCTGGCCAACTTCGTCCGCCGGACTCGGAATGGCGTGAGACTTTGCGAGGGGCCTCTGTGTGCCAAAAATAGGCCGCGGACACAGCCGCGCCCAAAACTAACCGCCCGAAGGCCGTGGCGCCAAGTTCGTCCAGCAGACAAAGTCCACAAAAACGGGTGGGCTATAGCCTTGGGGGGTGGGGCTGGCCAACTTCGTCCGCCGGACTCGGAATGGCGCGAGACTTCGCGAGGGGCCTCCGTGTGCCAAAAATAGGCCGCGGGCACAGCTGCGCCCAAAAATAACCGCCCGAAGGCCGGGGCGCCAAGTTCGTCCAGCAGAAAAAGGCCACAAAAACAGGTGGGCTATAGCCTTGGGGCGTGGGGCTGGCCCACTTCGTCCGCCGGACTCGGAATGGCGCGAGACTTTGCGAGGGGCCTCCGTGTGCCAAAAATAGGCCGCGGGCACAGCCGCGCCCAAAAATAACCACCCGAAGGCCGGGGCGCCCAGTTCGTCCAGCGGAAAAAGGCCACAAAAACGGGTGGGCTATAGCCTTGGGGGGTGGGGCTGGCCGACTTCGTCCGCCGGACTCGGAATGGTGCGAGACTTTGCGAGGGGCCTCCGTTTGCCAAATATAGGCCGCGGGCATAGCCGCGCCCAAAACTAACCGCCCGAAGGACGGGGCACCAAGTTCGTCCAGCGGGAAAAGGCCACAAAAATGGGTGGGCTATAGCCTTGGGGGGTGGGGCTGGCCAACTTCGTCCGCCGGACTCGGAATGGCGCGAGACTTCGCGAGGGGCCTCCGTGTGACAAAAATAGGCCGCGGGCATAGCCGCGCCCAAAAATAACCACCCGAAGTCCGGGGCGCCAAGTTTGTCCAGCGGAAAAAGGCCACAAAAACAGGTCGGCTATATACTTGGGGGGTGGGGCTGGCCAACTTCGTCCGCCGGACTCGGAATGGCGCAAGACTTTACGAGGGGCCTCCGTGTGCCAAAAATAGGCCGCGGGCAAAGCCGCGCCCAAAAATACCCGCCCGAAGGCCGGGCCGCCAAGTTCGTCCAGCGGAAAAAGGCCACAAAAACGCGTGGGCCATAGCCTTGGGGGGTGGGGCTGACCAACTTCGTCCGCCGCACTCGGAATGGAGCGAGCCTTTGCGAGGGGCCTCCGTGTGCCAAAAATAGGCTGCGGGCACAGCCGCGTCCAAAAATAACCGCCCGAACGCCGGGTCGCCAAGTTTGTCCAGCGGAAAAAGGCCACCAAAACGGGTGGGCTATAGCCTTGGGTGGTGGGGCTGACCAACTTCGTCCGCCGCACTTGGAATGGTGCGAGCCTTTGCGAGGGGCCTTCGTGTGCCAAAAATAGGCCACGGGCACAGCCGCATCCAAAAATAACCGCCCGAATGCCGGGCCGCCAAGTTCGTCCAGCGGAAAAAGGCCACAAAAACGGGTGGGCTATAGCCTTGGGGGGTGGGGCTGGCCCACTTCGTCCGCCGGACTCGGAATGGCGCGAGACTCTACGAGGGGCCTCCGTGTGCCAAAAATAGGCCGCGGGCACAGCCGAGCCCAAAAATAACCGCCCGAAGGCCAGGGCGCCAAGTTCGTCCAGCGGAAAAAGGCCACCAAAACGGGTGGGCTATAGCCTTGGGGGGTGGGGCTGCCCTAGTTCGTCCGCCGGACTCGGAATGGCGCGAGATTTTACGAGGGGCCTCCGTGTGCCAAAAATACACCGCGGGTACAGCCGCGCCCAAAAATAACCGCTTGAAGGCTGGGGCGCCAAGTTCGTCCAGCGGAAAAAGGCCACCAAAACGGGTGGGCTATAGCTTTGGGGGGTGGGGCTGGCCAACTTCGTCCGCCGGACTCGGTTAGGCGCGAGACTTTGCGAGGGGTCTCCGTGTGCCAAAAATAGGCCGTGGGCACAGCCGCGCACAAAAATAACCGCCCGAAGGCCGGGGCGCCAACTTCGTCCAGCGGAAATAGGCCACCAAAACGGGTGGGCTATAGCCCTGGGGGGTGGGGTTGGCTAGCTTCATCCGCCGGACTCGGAATGGCGCGAGACTTTGCGAGGGGACTCCGTGTGCCAAAAATATGCCGCGGACACAGCCGCGCTCAAAAATAACCGCCCGAAGGCCAGGGCGCCAAGTTCGTCCAGCGGAAAAAGGCCACCAAAACGGGTTGGATATAGCCTTGGGGGGTGGGGCTGGCCCACTTCGTCCGCCGGACTCGGAATGGCGCGAGACTTTGCGAGGGGCCTCCGAGTGCTAAAAATAGGCCGCGGGCACAGCCGCGCCCAAAAATAACCGCCCGAAGGCCGGGGCGCCAAGTTCCTCCAGCGGAAAAAGGCCACAAAAAC
Source organism: Citrus sp. QX-2021 (assembly GCA_030444885.1). Taxonomy (NCBI): domain Eukaryota; kingdom Viridiplantae; phylum Streptophyta; class Magnoliopsida; order Sapindales; family Rutaceae; genus Citrus; species Citrus sp. QX-2021. The sequence continues at coordinate 33,034 of JAUJEF010000219.1, read as the reverse complement.
GGGTGGGCTATAGCCTTCGGGGGTGGGGCTGGCCCACTTCGTCCGCCGGACTCGGAATGGCGCGAGACCATGCGAGGGGCCTCCGTGTGCCAAAAAAAGGCCGAGGGCTCAGACGCGCCCAAAACTAACCACCCGAAGGCCGGGGCGCCAAGTTCGTCCAGTGGAAAAAGGCCACAAAAACGGGTGGGCTATAGCCTTGGGGGGTGGGGCTGGCCAACTTCGTCCGCCGGACTCGGAATGGCGCGAGACTTTGCGAGGGGCCTCCGTGTGCCAAAAATAGGCCGCGGGCACAGCCGCGCCCAAAAATAACGGCCCGAAGGCTGGGGCGCCATGTTCGTCCAGCGGAAAAAGGCCACAAAAACGGGTGGGCTATAGCCTTCGGGGGTGGGGCTGGCCAACTTCGTCCGCCGGACTCGGAATGGCGCGAGACTATGCGAGGGGCCTCCGTGTGCCAAAAAAAGGCCGAGGGCTCAGACGCGCCCAAAACTAACCACCCGAAGGCCGGGGCGCCAAGTTCGTCCAGTGGAAAAAGGCCACAAAAACGGGTGGGCTGTAGCCTTGGGGTGTGGGGCGGGCCCACTTCCTCCGCCGGACTCGGAATGGCGCGAGACTTTGCGAGGCGCCTCCGTGTGCCAAAAATAGGCCGCGGGCACAGCCGCGCACAAAAATACCCGCCCGAAGGCCGGGTCGCCAAGTTCGTCCAGCGGAAAAAGGCCACAAAAACGGGTGGGCTATAGCCTTGGGGGGTGGGGCCGGCCAACTTCGTCCGTCGGACTCGGAATGGTGCGAGACTTTACGAGGGGCCTCCGTGTGCCAAAAATAGGCCACGGGCAAAGCCGCGCCCAAAACTAACTGCCCGAAGGCCGGGGCGCCAAGTTCGTCCAGCGGAAAAAGGCCACAAAAACGGGAGGGCTATATCCTTGGGGGGTGGGGCTGGCCAACTTCGTCAACCGGACTCGGAATGGCGTGAGACTTTGCGAGGCGCCTCCGTGTGGTAAAAATAGGCCGCGGGCACAGCTACGTGCAAAAATACCCGCCCGAAGGCCTGGGCGCCAAGTTCGTCCAGCGGAAAAAGGCCACAAAAACGGGTGGGCTATAGCCTTGGGGGGTGGGGTTGGCCAACTTCGTCCGCCGGACTAGGAATGGCGCGAGACTTTGCGAGGTGCCTCCGTGTGCCAAAAATAGGCCGCGGGCACAGCCGCGGCCAAAAATACCCGCCCGAAGGCCGGGGCACCAAGTTCGTCCAGCGGAAAAAGGCCACAAAAAACGGGTGGGCTATAGCCTTGGGGGGTGGGGCTGGCCCACTTCGTCCGCCGGACTCGGAATGGCGCGAGACCATGCGAGGGGCTTCCGTGTGCCAAAAAAAGGCCGAGGGCACAGACGCGCCCAAAACTAACCACCCGAAAGCCGGGGCGCCAAGTTCGTCCAGCGGAAAAAGGCCACAAAAACGGGTTGGCTATAGCCTTGGGGGGTGGGGCTGGCCAACTTCGTCCGCCGGACTCGGAATGGCGCGAGACTTTGCGAGGCACCTCCGTGCGCCAAAAATAAGCCGCGGGCACAGCCGTCCCCAAAAATACCCGCCCGAAGGCCGGGGCACCAAGTTCGTCCAGCGGAAAAAGGCCACAAAAAACGGGTGGGCTATAGCCTTGGGGGGTGGGGCTGGCCAACTTCGTCCGCCGGACTCGGAATAGCGCGAGACTTTGCGAGGGGCCTCTGTGTGCCAAAAATAGGCCGCGGACACACTTGCGCCCAAAAATAACCGCCCGAAGGCCGGTACGCCAAGTTCGTCCAGCGGAAAATGGCCACACAAAAACGGGTGGGCTATAGCCTTGGGGGGTGGGGCTGGCCAACTTCGTCCGCCGGACTCGGAATGGCGCGAGACTTTGCGAGGCGCCTCCGTGTGCCAAAAAGAGGATGCGGGCACAGCCGCGCCCAAAAATACCCGCCCGAAGGCCGAGGCGCCAAGTTCGTCCGGCGGAAAAAGGCCACAAAAACGGGTGGGGTATAGCCTTGGGGGGTGGGGCTGGCCAACTTCGTCCGCCGGACTCGGAATGGCGCGAGCGTTTGCGAGGGGCCTCCGTGTGCCAAAAATAGGCCGCGGGTACAGCCACGCCCAAAAATAACAGCGCGAAGGCCGGGGCGCCAAGTTCGTCCAGCAGAAAAAGGCCACAAAAACGGGTGGGCTATAGCCTTGGGGGGTGGGGCTGGCCAACTTCGTCCCCCGGACTCGGAATGGCGCGAGACATTGCGAGGGGCCTCCGTGTACCAAAAATAGGCCACGGGCAAAGCCACGCCCAAAAAGAACCGCCCGAAGGCCGGGGCGCCAAGTTCGTACAGCGGAAAAAGGCCACAAAAACGGGTGGGCTATAGGCTTGGGGGATGGGGCTGGCCCACTTCGTCCGCCGGACTCAGAATGGTACGAGACTTTGCGAGGGGCCTCTGTGTGCCAAAAATAGGCCGTGGACATAGCCGCGCCCAAAAATAACCGCCCGAAGGCCGTGGCGCCAAGTTCGTCCAGCAGAAAAAGGCCACAAAAACGGGTGGGCTATAGCCTTGGGGGGTGGGGCTGAATTACTTCGTCCGCCGGACTCAGAATGGCGCGAGACTTTGCGAGGGGCCTCTGTGTGCCAAAAATAGGCCGCGGACACACTTGTGCCCAAAAATAACCGCCCAAAGGCCGGGGCGCCAAGTTCGTCCAGCGGAAAAAGGCCACAAAAACGGGTGGGCTATAGGCTTAGGGGGTGGGGCTGGCCTACTTCGTCCGCCGGACTCGGAATGGCGCAAGACTTTACGAGGCACCTCCGTGTGCCAAAAATAGGCCGCGGGCACAGCCGCGCCCAAAAATAACCCCCCGAAGGCCGGGGCGCCAACTTCGTCCAGCTGAAAAAGGCCACAAGAACGGGTGGGCTATAGCATTGGGGGGTGGGGCCGGCACACTTCGTCCGCCGGACTCGGAATGGCGCGAGATTTTGTGAGGTGCCGCCATGTGCAAAAATAGGCCGTGGGCACAGCCGCGCCCAAAAATAACCGTCCGAAGGCCGGGGCGCCAAGTTCGTTCAGCGGAAAAAGGCCACAAAAACGTGTGGGCTATAGCCTTGGGGGGTGGGGCCAGCCCACATCGTCCGCCTGACTGGGAATGGTGCGAGACTTTGCGAGGCGCCTCCGTGTGCCAAAAATAGGCCTCGGGCATAGCCGTGCCCAAAAATAACCGCCCGAAAGGCGGGGCGCCAAGTTCGTCCAGCGGAAAAAGGCCACAAGAACGGGATGGCTATAGCCTTGGGGGGTGGGGCTGGCCAACTACGTCTGCCGGACTCGGAATGGTGCGGGACTTTGCGAGGGGCCTCCGTGTGCCAAAAATAGGCCACGGGCACAGCCGCGCCCAAAAATAACCGCCCGAAGGCCGGGGCGCCAAGTTCGTCCAGTGGAAAAATGCCACAAAAACGGGCGGGCTATAGCCTTGGGGGGTGGGGCTGGCCAACATCGACCGCCGGACTCGGAATGGCGCGAGACTTTGCGAGGGGCCTCCGTGTACCAAAAATAGGCCGCAGGCATAGCCGTGCCCAAAAATAACCGCCCGAAGGCCGGGGCGCCAACTTCGTCCAACTGAAAAAGGCCACAAGAATGGGTGGGCTATAGCCTTGGGGGGTGGGGCCGGCCCACTTCGTCCGCCGGACTCGGAATGGCGCGAGACTTTGCGAGGCACCTCCGTGTGCCAAAAATAGGCCCCGGGCACAGCCACGCCCAAAAATAACCACCCGAAGGCCGGGGCGCCAAGTTCGTCCAGCGGAAAAAGGCCACAAAAACAGGTGGGCTATAGCCTTGGGGGGTGGGGCTGGCCCACTTCGTCCGCCGGACTCGGAATGGCGCGAGACTTTGGGAGGCACCTCCTTGTGCAAAAAATAGGCCGCCGGCACATCCGCGCCCTAAATAACCGCCGAAGTCCGGGGCGCCAAGTTCGTCCAGCGGAAAAAGGCCACAAAAACGGGTGGGCTATAGCCTTAGGGGGTGGGGCTGGCCTACTTCGTCCGCCGGACTCGGAATGGCGCAAGACTTTACGAGGCACCTCCGTGTGCCAAAAATAGGCCGCGGGCACAGCCGCGCCCAAAAATAACCGCCCGAAGGCCGGGGCGCCAACTTCGTCCCGCTGAAAAAGGCCACAAGAACGGGTGGGCTATAGCATTGGGGGGTGGGGCCGGCACACTTCGTCCGCCGGACTCGGAATGGCGCGAGATTTTGTGAGGTGCCACCATGTGCAAAAATAGGCCGTGGGCACAGCCGCGCCCAAAAATAACCGTCCGAAGGCCGGGGCGCCAAGTTCGTTCAGCGGAAAAAGGCCACAAAAACGGGTGGGCTATAGCCTTGGGGGGTGGGGCCAGCCCACATCGTCCGCCTGACTGGGAATGGTGCGAGACTTTGCGAGGCGCCTCCGTGTGCCAAAAATAGGCCTCGGGCATAGCCGTGCCCAAAAATAACCGCCCGAAAGGCGGGGCGCCAAGTTCGTCCAGCGGAAAAAGGCCACAAGAACGGGATGGCTATAGCCTTGGGGGGTGGGGCTGGCCAACTATGTCTGCCGGACTCGGAATGGCGCGGGACTTTGCGAGGGGCCTCCGTGTGCCAAAAATAGGCCACGGGCACAGCCGTGCCCAAAAATAACCGCCCGAAGTCCGGGGCGCCAAGTTCGTCCAGCGGAAAAAGGCCACAAAAACGGGTGGGCTATAGCCTTAGGGGGTGGGGCTGGCCTACTTCGTCCGCCGGACTCGGAATGGCGCAAGACTTTACGAGGCACCTCCGTGTGCCAAAAATAGGCCGCGGGCACAGCCGCGCCCAAAAATAACCGCCCGAAGGCCGGGGCGCCAACTTCGTCCCGCTGAAAAAGCCACAAGAACGGGTGGGCTATAGCATTGGGGGGTGGGGCCGGCACACTTCGTCCGCCGGACTCGGAATGGCGTGAGATTTTGTGAGGTGCCACCATGTGCAAAAATAGGCCGTGGGCACAGCCGCGCCCAAAAATAACCGTCCGAAGGCCGGGGCGCCAAGTTCGTTCAGCGGAAAAAGGCCACAAAAACGGGTGGGCTATAGCCTTGGGGGGTGGGGCCAGCCCACATCGTCCGCCTGACTGGGAATGGTGCGAGACTTTGCGAGGCGCCTCCGTGTGCCAAAAATAGGCCTCGGGCATAGCCGTGCCCAAAAATAACCGCCCGAAAGGCGGGGCGCCAAGTTCGTCCAGCGGAAAAAGGCCACAAGAACGGGATGGCTATAGCCTTGGGGGGTGGGGCTGGCCAACTATGTCTGCCGGACTCGGAATGGCGCGGGACTTTGCGAGGGGCCTCCGTGTGCCAAAAATAGGCCACGGGCACAGCCGCGCCCAAAAATAACCGCCCGAAGGCCGGGGCGCCAAGTTCGTCCAGTGGAAAAATGCCACAAAAACGGGCGGGCTATAGCCTTGGGGGGTGGGGCTGGCCAACTTCGTCTGCCGGACTCGGAATGGCGCGTGACTTTGCGAGGGGCCTCCGTGTGCCAAAAATAGGCCGCAGGCATAGCCGTTCCCAAAAATAACCGCCCGAAGGCCGGGGCGCCAAGTTCGTCCAGCGGAAAAAGACTACAAAAACGGGTGGGCTATAGCCTTGGGGGGTGGGGCTGGCCAACTTCGTCTGCCGGACTCGGAATGGCGCGGGACTTTGCGAGGGGCCTCCGTGTGCCAAAAATAGGCCACGGACACAGCCGCACCCAAAAATAACAGCCCGAAGGCCGGGGCGCCAAGTTCGTCCAGCGGAAAAAGACCACAAAAACGGGTGGGCTATGGCCTTGGGGGGTGGGGCAGGCCCACTTCGTCCGCCGGACACGGAATGGCGCGAGACTATGCGAGGCACCTCCGTGTGCCAAAAATAGGCCGCGGGCACAGCCGCGCCCAAAAATACCCGCCCGAAGTCCGGGGCGCCAAGTTCGTCCAGCGGAAAAAGCCCACAAAAACGGGTGGGCTATAGTCTTGGGGGGTCGGGCTGGCGAACTTCGTCCGCCGGACTCGGAATGGCGCGAGACTTTGTTAGGGGCCTCCGTGTGCCGAAAGTAGGCCACGGACATAGCCGCGCCCAAAAATAACCTCCCGAAGGCCGGGGCGCCAGGATCGTCCAGCGGTAAAAGGCCACAAAAAACGGGTGGGCTATAGCCTTGGGGGGTGGGGCAGGCCAACTTCGTCCGCCGGACTCGGAATGGCGCGAGAATTTGCGAGGCACCTCCGTGTGCCAAAAATAGACCGCGGGCACAGCCGCAACCAAAAATAACCCCCCGAAGGTCGGCGCGCCCAAACCCCCCAGCGGAAAAATGGCCAAAAAACGGGTGGGCTATAGCCTTGGGGGGAGGGGCAGACAAACTTCGTCCGCCGGACTCGGAATGGGGCGAGACTTTGCGAGCGGCCTCCGCGTGCCAAAAATAGGCCACGGGCACAGCCGCGGCCAAAAAAACCCGCCCCAAGGCCGGGGCACCAAGTTCGTCCAGCGGAAAAAGGCCACAAAAACGAGTGGGCTATAGCCTTGGTGGGTGGGGCTGGCCAACTTCATCCGCCGGACTCGGAATGGGGCGAGACTTTGCAAACGGCCTCCGCGTGCCAAAAATAGGCCGCGCGCACAGGCGCGCCCAAAAATAAGCCCCCGAAGGTCGGCGCACCCAAACCCCCCAGCGGAAAAATGGCCAAAAAATGGGTGGGCTATAGCCTTGGGGGGAGGGGCACGCAAACTTCGTCCGCCGGACTCGGACTGGGGCGAGACTTGGCGAGCGGCCTCCGCATGCCAAAAATAGACCGTGGGCACAGCCGCGCCCAAAAATAACCCCCCGAAGGTCGGCGCGCCCAAACCGCACAGCGGAAAAATGGCCAAAAAACGGGTGCGCTATAGCCTTGGGGGGAGAGGCTGGCCAACATCGTCCGCCGGACTCGGAATGGGGCGAGACTTTGCGAGTGGTCTCCGCGTACCAAAAATAGGCTGTGGGCACAGCCACGCCCAAAAATAACCCCCCGAAGGTCGGCGCGCCCAAACCCCCCAGCGGAAAAATGGCCAAAAAATGGGTGCGCTATAGCCTTGGGTGGAGGGGCTGGCCGACTTCGTCCGCCGAACTTGGAATAGGGCGAGACTTTGCGAGCGGCCTCTGCGAGCCAAAAATAAGCCGCGGCCGCAGCCGCGCCCAAAAATAACCCCCCGAAGGTCGGCGCGTCCAAACCCCCCAGCGGAAAAATGGCCAAAAAAAGGGTGCGCTATAGCCTTGGGGGAAGGGGCTGGCCAACTTCATCTGCCGGACTGGGAATGGGGCGAGACTTTGCGAGCGGCCTCCGCGTGCCAAAAATAGGCCGCGGGCACAGCCGCGCCCAAAAATAATCCCCCGAAGGTCGGCGCGCCCAAACCCCCCAGCGGAAAAATGGCCAAAAAACGGGTGGACTATACCCTTGGGGGGAGGGGCTGGTCAACTTCGTCCGCCGGACTCGGAATGGGGCGAGACTTTATGAGTGGCCTCCACGTGCCAAAAATAGGCCGCGGACACAGCCACGCCCAAAAATAACCCCCCGAAGGTCGGCGCGCCCAAACCCCCCAGCGGAAAAATGGCCAAAAAACGGGTGCGCTATAGCCTTGGGGGGAGGGGCTGGCCAACTTCGTCCACCGGACTCGGAATGGGGTAAGACTTTTCGAGTGGCCTCCGCGTGCCAAAAATAGGCCGCGGGTACAGCCGCGCCCAAAAATAACCCCCCGAAGGTCGGCGCGCCCAAACCCCCCAGCGGAAAAATGGCCAAAAAACGGGTGCGCTATAGCCTTGGGGGGAGGGGCTGGCCAACTTCGTCCGCCGGACTCGGAATGGGGCAAGACTTTTCGAGCGGCCTCCGCATGCCAAAAATAGGCCGCGGGCACAGCCGCGCCCAAAAATAATCCCCCGAAGGTCGGCGCGCCCAAACCCCCCAGCGGAAAAATGGCCAAAAAACGGGTGGACTATAGCCTTGGGGGGAGGGGCTGGTCAACTTCGTCCGCTGGACTCGGAATGGGGCGAGACTTTACGAGCGGCCTCCGCGTGCCAAAAATAGGCCGCGGACACAGCCACGCCCAAAAATAACCCCCCAAAGGTCGGCGCGCCCAAACCCCCCAGCGGAAAAATGGCCAAAAAACGGGTGCGCTATAGCCTTGGGGGGAGGGGCTGCCCAACTTCGTCCGCCGGACTCGGAATGGGGCAAGACTTTTCGAGCGGCCTCCGCGTGCCAAAAATAGGCGGCGGGCACAGCCGCGCCCAAAAATAACCTCCCGAAGGTCGGCGCGCCCAAACCCCCAGCGGAAAAATGGCCAAAAAGCGGGTGCGCTATAGCCTTGGGTGGAGGGCAGACCAACTTCGTCCGCCCGGACTCGGAATGGGGCGAGACTTTGCGAACGGCCTCACGCGTGCAAAAATAGGCCGCTGGCACAGCTGCGCCAAAAATAACCCCCGAAGGTCGGCGCGCCCAAACCCAAAACCGGAAACATGGCCAAAAGCGGTGCGCTCTAGCCTTGGGTGGAGGGCTGGCCAACCGTCCCGCGGACTCAGAATGGGACGAGACATTGCGAGCGGCCTCCGCGTGCCAAAAATAGGCCGCGGGTACAGCCGCGCCCAAAAATAACCCCCCGAAGGTCGCCGCGCCCAAACCCCCCAGCGGAAAAATGGCCAAAAAACGGGTGGGCTATAGCCTTGGTGGGGGGCGCGGGCGAAGTTCGTCCGCCGGACTCGGAATGGAGCGAGACTTTGCGAGGGGCCTCGGGGTGCCAAAAATAAGCCGCGGGCAAAGCCGCGCCCAAAAATAAGTGCCCGAAGGTCGAGGTGCCAAAACCCCCCAGCGGAAAAATGGGCAAAAAACGGGTGGGCTATAGCCTTGGGGGGAGGGGCTGGCCATGTTCGTCCGCCGGACTCGGAATGGGGCGAGACTTTGCGAGGGTCGTCGGGGTGCCAAAATAATGCCGCGGGCAAAGCCGCGCCCGAAGGTCGTGGTGCCAAAACCCCCCAGCGGAAAAATGGCCAAAGAACGGGTGGGCTATAGCCTTGGTGGGGGGCGCGGGCGAAGTTTGTCCACCGGACTCGGAATGGGGCGAGACTTTGCGAGGGGCCTCGGGGTGCCAAAATAAAGCGCCCGAAGGTCGTGGAAAGCAAACCCGCCAGCGGAAAAATGGCCAAAAAACGGGTGGGCTATAGCCTTGGTGGGGGGCGCGGGCGAAGTTCGTCCGCCGGACTCGGAATGGGGCGAGACTTTGCGAGGGTCGTCGGGGTGCCAAAATAATGCCGCGGGCAAAGCCGCGCCCGAAGGTCGTGGTGCCAAAACCCCCCAGCGGAAAAATGGCCAAAGAACGGGTGGGATATAGCCTTGGTTGGGGGCGCGGGAGAAGTTCGTCCGCCGGACTCGGAATGGGGCGAGACGTTGCGAGGGGCCTCGGGTTGCCAAAAATAAGCCGCGGGCAAAGCCGCGCCAAAAAATAAGCGCCCGAAGCTCGTGGTGCCAAAACCCCCCAGCGGAAAAATGCCCAAAAAACGGGTGGGCTATAGCCTTGATGGGGGGCGCGGGCGAAGTTCTTCCGCCGGACTCGGAATGGGGTCAGACTTTGCGAGGGGCCTCGGGGTGCCAAAAATAAGCGTCCGAAGGTCGTGGTACCAAAACCCGGCAGCGGAAAAATGGCCAAAAAACGGGTGGGCTAAAGCCTTGGTGGGGGGCGCGGGCGAAGTTCGTCTGCCGGACTCGGAATGGGGCGAGACTTTGCGAGGGGCGTCGGGGTGCCAAAAATAAGCCGCGGGTAAAGCCGTGCCAAAAAATAAGTGCCCGAAGGTCGTGGTGCCAAAACCCCCCAGCGGAAAAATGGCCAAAAAACGGGTGGGCTATAGCCTTGATGGGGGGCGCGGGCGAAGTTCGTCCGCCGGACTCGGAATGGGGCGAGACTTTGCGAGGGGCATCGGGGTGCCAAAAATATGCCGCGGGCAAAGCCGCGCCCGAAGGTCGTGGTGCCAAAACCCCCCAGCGGAAAAATGGCCAAAGAACGGGTGGGCTATAGCCTTGGTGGGGGGCGCGGGAGAAGTTTGTCCACCGGACTCGGAATGGGGCGAGACTTTGCGAGGGGCCTCGGGGTGCCAAAAATAAGCGCCCGAAGGTCGTGGTGCCAAAACCCGCCAGCGGAAAAATGGCCAAAAAACGGGTGGGCTATAGCCTTGGTGGGGGGCGCGGGCGAAGTTCGTCTGCCGGACTCGGAATGGGGCAAGACTTTGCGAGGGGCCTCGGGGTGCCAAAAATAAGCGCCCGAAGGTCGTGGTGCCAAAACCCGCCAGCGGAAAAATGGCCAAAAAACGGGTGGGCTATAGCCTTGGTGGGGGGCGCGGGCGAAGTTCGTCTGCCGGACTCGGAATGGGGCAAGACTTTGCGAGGGGCCTCGGGGTACCAAAAATAAGCCGCGGGCAAAGCCGTGCCAAAAAATAAGTGCCCGAAGGTCGTGGTGCCAAAACCCCCCCGCGGAAAAATGGCCAAAAAACGGGTGGGCTATAGCCTTGATGGGGGGCGCGGGCGAAGTTCGTCTGCCGGACTCGGAATGGGGTAAGACTTTGCGAGGGGCCTCGGGGTACCAAAAATAAGCCGCGGGCAAAGCCGTGCCAAAAAATAAGTGCCCGAAGGTCGTGGTGCCAAAACCCCCCCGCGGAAAAATGGCCAAAAAACGGGTGGGCTATAGCCTTGATGGGGGGCGCGGGCGAAGTTCGTCCGCCGGACTCGGAATGGGGTGAGACTTTGCGAGGGATGTCGGGGTGCCAAAAATATGCCACGACGAAAGCCGCGCACAAAAATAAGTGCCCGAAGGTCGTGTTGCCAAAACCCCCCAAGCGGAAAAATGGCCAAAAAACGGGTGGGCTATAGCCTTGGTGGGGGGCGCGGGCGAAGTTCGTCCGCCGGACTCGGAATGGGGCGAAACTTTGCGAGGGGCGTCGGGGTACCAAAAATATGCCGCGGGCAAAGCCGCACCCGAAGGTCGTGGTGCCAAAACCCCCCAGCGGAAAAATGGCCAAAGAACGGGTGGGCTATAGCCTTGGTTGGGGGCGCGGGAGAAGTTTGTCCTCCGGACTCGGAATGGGGCGAGACGTTGCGAGGGGCCTCGGGTTGCCAAAAATAAGCCGCGGGCAAAGCCGCGCCAAAAAATAAGCGCCCGAAGGTCGTGGTGCCAAAACCCCCCAGCGGAAAAATGCCCAAAAAACGGGTGGGCTATAGCCTTGATGGAGGGCGCGGGCGAAGTTCTTCCGCGGACTCGGAATGGGTAGAGACTTTGCGAGGGGCCTCGGGGTGCCAAAACTAAGCCGCGGGCAAAGCCGCGTCCAAAAATAAGTGTCCGAAGGTGGTGGTGCCAAAATCCCCCAGCGGAAAAATGGCCAAAAAACGGGTGGGCTACAGCCTTTGTGGGGGGCGCGGGCGAAGTTCGTCCGCCAGACTCGGAATGGGGCGAGACTTTGCGAGGGGCCTCGGGGTGCCAAAAATAATCCACGGGCAAAGCCGCGCCCAAAAATAAGCCCCCGAAGGTCGTCGTGCCAAAACCCCCCAGTGGAAAAATGGCTAAAAAACGGGTGGGCTATAGCCTTGGTGGGGGGCGCGGGTGAAGTTCATCCGCCGGACTCGGAATGGGGCGAGACTTTGCGAGGGGCCTCGGGGTGCCAAACATAAGCCGCGGGCAAAGCCGTGCCCAAAAATTAGCCCCCGAAGGTCGTGGTGCCAAAACTCCCAAGCGGAAAAATGGCTAAAAAACGGGGGGGCTATAGCCTTGGTGGGGGGCGCGGGCGAAGTTCGTCCGCCGGACTCGGAATGGGGCGAGACTTTGTGAGGGGCCTCGGGGTGCAAACCATAAGTGCCCGAAGGTCGTGGTGCCAAAACCCGCCAGCGGAAAAATGGCCAAACAACGGGTGGGCTAGAGCCTTGGTGGGCGCGCGGGGCGGATTCGTCTGCCGGACTCGGAATAGGTCGAGACTTTGCGAGGGGGCCTCGGGGTGCCAAAATAAGCCGCGGGCAAAGACGTACCAAAAAATAAGTGCCCGAAGGTCGTGGTGCCAAAACCCCCCCGCGGAAAAATAGCCAAAAAACGGGTGGGCTATAGCCTTGATGGGGGGCGCGGGCGAAGTTCGTCCGCCGGACTCGGAATGGGGCGAGACTTTGCGAGGGATGTCGGGGTGCCAAAAATATGCCACGACGAAAGCCGCCCCCAAAAATAAGCGCCCGAAGGTCGTGGTGCCAAAACCCCCAAGCGGAAAAATGGCCAAAAAACGGGTGGGCTATAGCCTTGGTGGGGGGCGCGGGCGAAGTTCGTCCGCCGGACTCGGAATGGGGCGAGACTTTGTGAGGGGCCTCGGGGTGCCAAAAATAAGCGCCCGAAGGTCGTGGTGCCAAAACCCGCCAGCGGAAAAATGGCCAAAAAACGGGTGGGCTAAAGCCTTGGTTGGGGGCGCCGGCGAAGTTCGTCTGCCGGACTCGGAATGGGTCGAGACTTTGCGAGGGGCCTCGGGGTGCCAAAAATAAGCCACGGGCAAAGACGTGCCAAAAAATAAGCGCCCGAAGGTCGTGGTGCCAAAACCCCCCAGCGGAAAAATGGCCAAAGAACGGGTGGGCTATAGCCTTGGTTGGGGGCGCGGGAGAAGTTAGTCCGCCGGACTCGGAATGGGGCGAGACGTTGCGAGGGGCCTCGGGTGGCCAAAAATAAGCCGCGGGAAAAGCCGCGCCAAAAAATAAGCCCCCGAAGGTCGTGGTGCCAAAACTCCCCAGCGGAAAAATGGCTAAAAAACGGGTGGGCTATAGCCTTGGTGGGGGGCGCGGGCGAAGTTCGTCCGCCGGACTCGGAATGGGGCGAGACTTTGCGAGGGGCCTCGGGGTGCCAAAAATAAGCGCCCGAAGGTCGTGGTGCCAAAACCCGCCAGCGGAAAAATGGCCAAAAAACGGGTGGGCTATAGCCTTGGTGGCGGGCGCGGGCGAAGTTCGTCTGCCGGACTCGGAATGGGGCGAGACTTTGAGAGGGGCCTCGGGGTGCCAAAAATAAGCCGCGGGCAAAGCCGTGCCAAAAAATAAGCGTCCAAAGGTCGTGGTGCAAAAACCCCCCCGCGGAAAAACGGCCAAAAAACGGGTGGGCTATAGCCTTGATGGGGGGCGCGGGCGAAGTTCGTCCGCCGGACTCGGAATGGGGTGAGACTTTGCGAGGGATGTCGGGGTGCCAAAAATATGCCACGAAGAAAGCCGCTCCCAAAAATAAGCGCCCGAAGGTCGTGGTGCCAAAACCCGCCAGCTGAAAAATGGCCAAAAAACGGGTGGGCTATAGCCTCGGTGGGGGGCGCGGGCGAAGTTCGTCCGCCGAACTCGGAATGGGGCGAGACTTTGCGAGGGGCGTCAGGGTGCCAAAAATATGCCGCGGGCAAAGCCGCGCCAGAAGGTCGTGATGCCAAAACCCCCCAGCGGAAAAATGGCCAAAGAACGGGTGGGCTATAGCCTTGGTTGGCGGCGCGGGAGAAGTTCGTCCGCCGGACTCGGAATGGGGCGAGACGTTGCGAGGGGCCTCGGGTTGCCAAAAATAAGCCGCAGGCAAAGCCGCGCCAAAAAATAAGCGCCCGAAGGTCGTGGTGCCAAAACCCCCCAGCGGAAAAATGCCCAAAAAACGGGTGGGCTATAGCCTTGATGGGGGGCGCGGGCGAAGTTCTTCCGCCGGACTTGGAATGGGGTGAGACTTTGCGAGGGGCCTCGGGGTGCCAAAAATAAGCCGCGGGCAAAGCCGCGAACAAAAATAAGTGCCCAAAGGTCGTGGTACCAAAACCCCCCAGCGGAAAAATGGCCAAAAAACGGGTGGGCTACAGCCTTGCTGGGGGGCGCGGGCGAAGTTCGTCCGCCGGACTCGGAATGGGGCGAGACTTTGCGAGGTGCCTCGGGGTGCCAAAAATAATCCGCGGGCAAAGCCGCGCCCAAAAATAAGCCCCCGAAGGTCGTCGTGCCAAAACCCCCCAGCGGAAAAATGGCTAAAAAACGGGTGGGCTATAGCCTTGGTGGGGGGCGCGGGCGAAGTTCGTCCGCCGGACTCGGAATGGGGCGAGACTTTGTGAACGGCCTCCGCGTGACAAAAATAGGCAGTGGGCACAGCCACGTCTAAAAATAACCGCCCGAAGGCCGGGGTGCCAAGTTCGTCCAGCGGAAAAATGGCCAAAAAACGGGTGAGCTATAGCCTTGGGGGGAGGGGCTGGCCAACTTCGTCCGCCGGACTAGGAATGGGGCGAGACTTTGCGAGGGGCCACGGGGTACCAAAAATAAGCCGCGGGCAAAGCCGCGCACTAAAATAAGCCCCCAAAGGTCGTGGTGCCAAAACCCCCCAGCGGAAAAATGTCCAAAAAACGGGTGGGCTATAGCCTTGGTGGGGGGCGCAGGAGAAGTTCGTCCGCCGGACTCGGAATGGGGCGAGACTTTGTGAGGGATCTCGGGGTGCCAAAAATACACCTCGGACAAAGCCGCGCCCTAAAATAATCCTTCGAAGGTCGTGGTGCCAAAACCCCCCAGCGGAAAAATGTCCAAAAAACGGGTGGGCTATAGCCTTGGTGGGGGGAGCGGGCAAAGTTCGTCCGCCCGACTCGGAATGGGGTGAGACTTTGCGAGGGGCCTCGGGGTGCCAAAAATAAGCCGCGGGCAAAGCCGCACCCAAAAATAAGCTCCCGAAGGTCGTGGTGCCAAAACCCCCCAGCGGAAAAATGGCCAAAAAACGGGTGGGCTATAGCCTTGGTGGGGGGCGCGGGCGAAGTTCGTCCGCCGGACTCGGAATGGGGGGAGACTTTGCGAGGGGCCTCGGGGTGCCAAAAATAAGCCGCGGGCAAAGCCACGCCCAAAAATAAGCCCCCGAAGGTCGTGGTGCCAAAACCCCCCAGCGGAAAAATGGCCAAAAAACGGGTGGGCTATAGCCTTGGGGGGAGGCGCTGGCCGACTTCGTCCGCCGGACTCGGAATGGGGTGAGACTTTGCGACCGGCCTCCGCGTGCCAAAAATAGTCCGCGGGAACAGGCGCGCCCAAAAATAACCGCCCGAAGGCGGGTGAGCCAAGTTCGTCCAGCGGAAAAATGGCCAAAAAACGGGTGGGCTATAGCCTTGGGGGGAGGGGCTGGCCAACTTCGTCGGCCGGACTCGGAATGGGGTGAGACTTTGCGAGCGGCCTCTGCGTGCCAAATATAGTCCGCGGGCACAGCCGCGCCCAAAAATAACCCTCCGAAGGTCGGCGCGCCCAAACCCCCCCGCAGAAAAATGGCCAAAAAACGTGTGGGCTATAGCCTTGGGGGGAGGGGCTGGCCAACTTCGTCCGCCGGACTCGGAATGGGGCGAGACTTTGCAAGCGGCCTCCGCGTGAGAAAAATAGGCCGCGGGCACAGCCGCGCCCAAAAATAACCGCCCAAAGGCCGGGGCGACAAGTTCGTCCAGCGGAAAATGGCCAAAAAACGGGTGGCCTATAGCCTTGGGGGGAGGGGCTGGCCAACTTCGTCCACCGGACTCGGAATGGGGGGAGAATTTGCGAGCATCCTCCGCGTGCCAAAAATAGTCCACGGGCACAGCCGCGCCCAAAAATAACCCTCTGACGGTCGTCGCGCCCAAACCCCCCCGCGGAAAAATGGCCAAAAAACGGGTGGGCTATAGCCTTGGGGGGAGGGGCTCGCCAACTTCGTCCGCCGGACTCGGAATGGGGCGAGACTTTGCGAGCGGCCTCCGCGTGCCAAAAATAGGCCGCGGACACAGCCGCGCCCAAAAATAACCCCCCAAATGCCGGGGCGCCAAGTTCGTCCAGCGGAAAAATGGCCAAAAAACGGGTGGGCTATAGCCTTGGGGGGAGGGGCTGGCCGACTTCATCCGCCGGACTCGGAATGGGGCGAGACTTTGCGATCGGCCACCGCGTGACAAAAATAGGCCGCGGGCACAGCCGCGCCCAAAAATAACCGCCTGAAGGCCGGGGCGCCAAGTTCGTCCAGCGGAAAAATGGCCAAAAAACGGGTGGGCTATAGCCTTGGGGGGAGGGGATGGCCAACTTCGTCCGCTGGACTCGGAATGGGGCGAGACTTTGCGAGCGGCCTCCGCGTGCCAAAAATAGGCCGTGGGCACAGCCGCGCCCAAAAATAATTGCCCAAAGGCCGGGGCGCCAAGTTCGTCCAGCGGAAAAATGGCCAAAAAACGGGTGGGCTATAGCCTTGGGGGGAGGGGCTGGCTGACTTCGTCCGCCGGACTCGGAATGGGGCAAGACTTTGCGAACGGCCTCCGCGTGACAAAAATAGGCAGCGGGCACAGCCGCGTCCAAAAATAACCGCCCGAAGGCCGGGGCGCCAAGTTCGTCCAGCGGAAAAATGGCCAAAAAACGGGTGGGCTATAGCCTTGGGGGGAGGGGCTGGCCAACTTCGTCCGCCGGACTAGGAATGGGGCGAGACTTAGTGAGCAGCCTCCGCGTGCCAAAAATAGGCCGCGGGCACAGCCGCGCCCAAAAATAGCCCCCCGAAGGTCGGCGCGCCCAAATCCCCCAGCGGAAAAATGGCCAAAAAACGGGTGGGCTATAGCCTTGGGGGGAGGGGCTGGCCAACTTCGTCCCCCGGACTCGGAATGGGGCGAGACTTTGTGACCAGCCTCTGTATGACAAAAATGGGCCGCGGGCACAGCCGCGCCCAAAAATAACCGCCCGAAGGCCGGGGCGCCAAGTTCGTCCAGCAGAAAAATGGCCAAAAAACGGGTGGGTTATAGCCTTGGGGGGAGGGGCTGGCCGACTTCGTCCGCCGGACTAGGAATGGGGCAAGACTTAGCGAGCGGCCTCCGTGTGCCAAAAATAGGCCGCGGGCACAGCCGCGCCCAAAAATAGCCCCCCGAAGGTCGGCGCGCCCAAATCCTCCGCGTGCCAAGTTCGTCCGTCAGATTCGAAATGGGACGAGACTTTGCGAGCGGCCACCGTGTGCCAAAAATAGTACGCGGGCACAGCCGCGCCCAAAAATAACAGCGCGAAGGCCGGGCCGCCAAGTTCGTCCAGCGGAAAAAGGCCACAAAAACTGGTGGGCTATAGCCTTGGGTGGTGGGGCTGGCCAAGTTCGTCCGCCGGACTCGGAATGGGGCGAGACTTTGCGAGTGGCCTCCGTGTGCCAAAAATAGGCTGCAGACACAGCCACGCCCAAAAAAAACTGCACGAAGGCTGGGGCGCCAAGTTCGTACAGCGGAAAAAGGCCACAAAAACGGGTGGGCTATAGCGTTGGGGGGTGGGGCTGGCAAAGTTCGTCCGCCTGACTCGAATGGGCCGAGACTGTGTTAGCGGCATCCGTGTGCCAAAAATAGGCCGTGGAGACAGCCGCGCCCAAGAATAACCGCCCAAAGACCGGGGCGCCTAGTTCGTCCAGCGGAAAAAGGCCACAAAAACGGGTGGGCTATAGCCTTAAAGTGGGGCTGGCCAAGTTCACCCGCCGGACTCCGTGTGCCAAAAATAGGCCGCGGACACAGCCGCACCCAAAAATAACCGCCCGAAGGCCGGGGCGCCAAGTTCGTCCAGCGGAAAAAGGGCACAAAAACGTGTGGGCTATAGCCTTGGGCGGTGGGGCTGGCTGTTCGTCCTTCGGACTCGGAATGGGCCGAGACTTTGTTAGCGGCATCCGTGTGCCAAAAATAGGCCGTGGGTGCAGCCGCGCCCAAGAATGACCACCCGAATGTTAACATAAATTATTCTTTATTGATTTTGATGATAACAAACATAATTAAGATTGATTAATCGTTTTAAAAGCTCAACATAATTTTCATCTATTTTGACAAGTTTCATAAAGTATTTTTATAAAGATTTGGAGACAAAACAGTCATCTTGCAAAATAGCTCACTGCAGCAGTTTTTGAGGAAAACGGCGATCCGACATTTGTAATAAACGGCTCGCCGATTTCAAGCAGAAATGGAGATTAGCCTCTGGACGTAAACGGCACACCGACATGTGTGATAAACGGCTCGCCGATGTTAACCAGTAGCCTCTGGACTTAAACGGCGAACCGATATGTTACTAAACGGCTCGCCGATATCAACCAGAAGTGAAGGGCAATCTCTAGACATAAACGTCGAACCGACAAGATCGATAAACGGCTCACCGATATCATCCAGTAGCCTCTGGACAAAAACGGTGATCCGACAATTGTGATAAACGGCTCGCCGATATTAACCAGAAGTGAAGTGTAGCCTCTGGACACAAACGGCGATCCGACATCTAGATAACGGCGATCCGATAATTTGAAAAATCAGCTCAACGGTCATATTGACCAGTCAAACGGCGATCCGATATCTAGATAACGGCGATCCGACAATGTGCGAGCGCGCATACCTATAACGGCTAGTTTTCAGCTGCAACTATAAATAAGCTCATTCAAATCCAAAAAAAAGTTGATCACAACACTACCATTGAGCTTATATCTGAGAACACAATCTTCATAGAGCTTTAAACACATTCTCTCTTCATCTATTCACACATTGGGCATTGATTTGTAATCTTAATTATTGTGTGAGAGAAAAACAATTTGTAATCTTTTACTTAGAGTGATTGTAAGTGTTGGGATATACTTGGGTTAAGAGATTGGGGATAATCTCTTGTTGTAAAGGTCCATTGACACCTTGGAAGTCAAGTGTAAGCATTTGAAGCCTTGGAGGCTTGCTTAGTGGAATCCTCAAGCCCGGAAAGCTTGGAGGCGTGGACGTAGGCGAGGTTGGCCGAACCACGTAAAAATCTTGTGTTTGAATCTCTCTTCCCTTATCTTTTTATATTGTGATCATCTTAATTATTATTGCTTTGAATTTGTGTTAAAATTGCATTAAGATTTTCTTTAATATTGAATAATTTTTTAGAATCCCAATTCACCCCCCCTCTTGGGTTGCTTACTTGTATTTCAATTGGTATCAGAGCTTCGTTCTCTTGTTAAGACTTAATCGTCTAGAGTAAAAGATCCATGGCAACCCTAAATGACTCAACCTTTAGAGAAGGGCAATCCACAACTAGACCACCATTTTTCGATGGTAATGATTATGCTTATTGGAAAACTAGAATGAGAATCTATTTGCAAGCCTTAGATTATGAAATTTGGGAAGTTGTTTGTGATGGTCCTTTCATGCCTATGTTTAAAGATGAAGTAGGAGATGATATTCCTAAACCATCGAGTCAATGGAGTGAGTTAGAAAAGAGAAAGATGTCTCTAAACTCCAAGGCTATGAATGCTTTGTTTTGTGCCCTTGATAAGAAAGAATTCCATAGAGTATCTAGTTGTGAAAGTGCACAAGAGATATGGAACAAACTTCAAGTTGTCTATGAAGGGACAAATCAAGTGAAAGAGTCTAAAATCAGTAGATACACTCGCTAATATGAGTTGTTCCAAATGGAACAAAATGAAAATGTGTATTCTATGTATACTAGATTCACGGACATAGTGAACACCCTAGGTGCTTTTAGGAAAACCTTCTCAAATAGTGAGAAAGTTAAGAAAATCATTAGGTCTCTTCCAAAAGAATGGAGACCTAAAAGAATCTGCTATTGAAGAGGCCAAAGATTTAAATACTTTACCTCTTGATGATTTAATCGGGTTCTCTCATTTCATATGAAGAGGATTTAGCCGTGCAGAAAAAGGACATGAGGAGAAGAAGAAAAGCATTGCTCTCAAAGCTTCAAAATATGAGAGTGATGGGGAGAGTGAACCGGATGATGAAGAGCTAGCCATGCTAGCAAGGAGGTTTAGAAAATTCTTCAAGAAAATCGGAGAGCGAAGAAATTTCAGAAACTTCAAGAACCATAGGGAGAAGAAGGAGGCAATCACATGCTATGAATGCAAGAAGCCTGGACATATAAGATCTGAGTGCCCTCTTATCAACAAACTCAAGAAGAAAGCAATGGTTGCAACTTGGGATGATAGTGAGGAAGAATCAAGTGATGAAGAAGGATCGCAAGAAGTATCAAACCTAGCACTCATGGCAATAGGAGGGATGATGATCTCAATGAGGTAAGTGATCCCACCTATGATGAATTGTATGATGCTTTTAAAGATTTGCATGATGAGTTGATGAAGATTGGTAAAAAAGAATGTATGTCTTAAAAAGGAAATGGCAAAGCTTAAAAATGAAAATGTATCTCTAAATGCAAGAATTGTATGCCTAGAAGTAGAGAACAAAACATTGCATGATGAAATTGCACTATTAAATGAGAAACCTAGCATCTTACATGAGCATTTAGAATCACACATAGATGAGTTGAAAAATGAGAACGAAATGCTCAAGAAGAAGAGTAATGAATTGAATGAAATTGTTTTGAAATTTACAAATGGGCAAAAGATGTTGGATAATATGCTTAACTCACAAAAATGTGTTTTTGATAAAGGAGGACTTGGATATAAGCCTAACTTGAAGCAAAAATATTATAAGAATTATTTTGTTAATGCTACCTCCACAAATGATCATAAGATTGTATGTCATTATTGTAATCAAAATGGTCACATGAAATATAGATGTCCCGTAAAAAGAAATGCATATTATGGTGTCAAATGCATTTGGGTTCCAAAAGGAACCATTGCTAACTCTCAAGGACCCAAAAAGCTTTGGGTACCTAAAACTTGAGATTTTTTCTTGTAGGGCTTGAAGAAGAAGAAAAATAAATGGTACTTGGACAGCGGTTGTTCAAGGCACATGACCGAAACTATGCATGGTTCTCAAGCTTCACCAAAATTGAAAATGGTGGAGACGTATCTTTGGAGACAACTCAAAAGGAAAAATTCTTGGAATTGGAAATGTTGGTAAAGTATCTTCAACTCTAATTGAGAATGTATGTTTGGTTGAAAACTTGAAACACAACTTAATTAGCATAAGTCAATTATGTGACAAAGGTTATAAAGTTATATTTGATAAATTTAGTTGTGTTATTGAGAACTCATGTGATGGCAAAACCTTATTTGTTGGAAATAGATGTGGTAATGTTTATATCATTGACATAGAATGTGCATCTACTCTTGATAAATGTTTTTCGGCATTGCATGATGATTGTTGGTTGTGGCATAGAAGGTTAGGACATGCAAGTATGGATTTGATTTCAAAAATTTCGAAAGATGATTTAGTTAAAGATCTTCCGAAAATTGGTTTTCAAAAGGATAAGATTTGTGAAGCTTGTCAATTTGGAAAACAAATTAAAACTTCTTTCAAGAATAAAAACCATATTTCTACTTCAAAACCACTTGAACTTCTTCACATAGATCTTTTTGGGCCATCTAGATATGCAAGTCTAAATGGCAAATATTATGCATTTGTAATAGTGGATGATTATTCTAGATATACATGGGTATTATTCTTAGCCAATAAGGATGATGCTCTTGATGCTTTTAAAGTGCTTTGTAAGAAATTACAAAATGAAAAAGGGCATGGTATTGTATGCATTAGAGTGATCATGGAGGAGAATTTGAAAATCATGCATTTGAAAGTTTTTGCAATAATCTAGGCATTGAGCATCAATTTTCATCACCTAGAACTCCACAACAAAATGGAGTTGTTGAGAGAAAGAATAGGTCTATTCAAGAAATGGCTAGGACCATGTTAAATGAAAATGCATTACCAAAATATTTTTGGGCCGAAGCCGTCAACACCGCTTGTTATGTTTTAAATCGGGTGTTGATTAGACCTAATCTTAATAAAACTCCTTATGAGCTTTGGAAAGATAGAAAACCCAACATTGGCTATTTTAAAGTTTTTGGATGCAAATGTTTTGTTTTGAACACAAAAGACAATCTTGGTAAATTTGATCCAAAATCCGATGTTGGTATCTTTCTAGGTTATTCAAATTCAAGCAAAGCTTATAGAGTTTATAACAAAAAGAACCTTAGTTGTGGAAGAATCTATGCATGTGACATTTGATGAGTCTAACCCTCCTCTACGGAGAAAGTCGTGGTTGATGATGATGCGGGGAGAAGAAGAACAAGAAGAAGAAGCATCAAATGACAAACAAGAGGATGCACCACATGGAATTCAAGAGAACATCATGAAGAACCAAATGTGGAGCAAAATGAAGGTACTTCTCAAACACTCCCCAAGGAGTAGAGGTATGTCTCTTCTCACCCTAAAGATGTAATTTTAGGAGATCCTCACGAGGTATAACAACTAGATCATCACTTAGAAATACTTGTGAGCATAACGCATTCATCTCTCAAATTGAACCAAAATCCTTTGAGGATGCAGAAAATGATGAATCTTGGATTATGGCAATGCAAGAGGAGTTAAATCAATTTGAAAGAAACAATGTGTGGGAATTAGTTCCTAAACCTGAACATCAATCTGTAATAGGTACTAAATGGGTGTTTAGAAATAAGATGGATGAATCCGGTGTGGTTGTAAGAAATAAAGCTAGATTAGTGGCTCAAGGTTACAACCAAGAAGAAGGAATTGATTTTGATGAAACCTTTGCTCCTCAGCAAGGTTAGAATCCATTAGGATGTTGTTAGCATATGCATGTCATAAAGATTTTATTTTATTTCAAATGGATGTGAAAAGTGCTTTCTAAATGGGTATATTATGGAAGAAGTGTATGTAAAACAACCCCCTGGTTTTGAAAATGAAAAATTTCCAAATCATGTTTATAAGTTGCTTAAAGCTTTGTATGGTTTAAAACAAGCACCTAGAGCATGGTATGATAGACTTAAGAATTTTCTGTTGGAAAATGACTTTTCAATGGGTAAAGCGGATACTACTCTATTTGTTAAGCATAAGAACCAAGACATACTTATTGTTCAAATTTATGTTGATGATATCATTTTTGGTTCTACTAATGAGTTGTTGTGTAGAGAATTTTCATCGTATATGAGCAAAGAATTTGAGATGAGTATGATGGGAGAGTTGAAATACTTCCTTGGACTTCAAATCAAACAAAACGAGGAAGGAATCTTCATAAATCAAGCCAAGTACGTAAAAGATCTACTCAAACGATTCGGCATTGATGACTCGAAGACCAAAAATACACCAATGAGCACAACAACCAAGCTGGACAAAGATGAAAAAGGCAAAGAAGTGGATATCAAAATGTATCGAGGTATGATCGGATCCCTACTCTATTTGACTGCAAGTAGACCCGATATCATGTTTAGTGTATGTTTATGTGCAAGATTTCAGTCTTGTCCCAAGGAATCTCATTTGCTTGCTGTTAAAAGAATTTTCCGTTATTTGAGTGGAACCATAGATATTGGCCTTTGGTATCCTAGGGAACTCATATAGATTTAACATGTTTTTCGGATGCGGACTTTGCCGGATATAAAGTGGATAGGAAGAGCACTAGTGGTACTTGCTATATTAGATGACACTCTCTTGTTTCATGGTTTAGCAAGAAACAAAATTCTGTCGCACTTTCAACTACCGAGGCTGAATATATAGCTGCCGGAAGTTGTTGTGCACAAGCACTTTGGATGAAACAAACACTTAGAGATTATGGCATTAATCTTGAACAAATTCCTATTAAGTGTGATAATACTAGTGCTATAAATCTTTCAAAGAATCCCATTCAACACTCTCGAACCAAGCATATAGAAATAAGACATCACTTCTTGAGAGATCATGTTCAAAAGAGAGACATTGCATTAGAGTTTATTTCTACGGAAAAACAACTTGCCGATATTTTTACAAAACCTCTTTGCGAAGAACAATTTTCCAAAATTCGGCATGAACTTGGGATGATGAAATTTTCACATTAACATCTTCATTCATGCTATTAAGTCTATTATTATTGATTGATCTATGACTTGATGCTTTAATTCCTATGAAATGCTCAATCGTAATATGCATGTAATGTGTATGTATATTTGAAAATGTATGAATTAATTATTACAATACATATATATATGTTCATGAATTATGCATTGAAATGGCACTCAAATCATTTTGGATCAATAAAATGATCTTGAAATGTATTAATAAGTAGCCAAATATCAAAATACATGTGCGAAATCATAGGTTGTAGAAAACGGATCGCCGTTATTTCAATAAACGGCTAACCGTTTTGGGCAGAAACAACGGAACGCTTTCTGGAAGCTATCGGTTCGCCGATATCTGTCTATCGGCTCGCCGTCCTGATACATTTTTCTTGTGTGGACTTTCTGGACCCTATCGGCTCGCCGTTATTGATATAAACGGCTCGCCGTTTTGATGAATTTGTTTTGAGGACTCTCTCTGGACTCGGCCGGCTCGCCGTTATCACGCGTTAATTGAACAGTCCTTTGTCTTCCTCCTCATTTCGGCTTCCCCTTCTCTTTCTCTCTCTTCAGCCCGCGACTGCACCAGTTCTCTTCTCCCAAATCCATCACTTTTCTTGTCACTTTTCATCAAATTGAAGCAT
This sequence comes from Citrus sp. QX-2021, assembly GCA_030444885.1. Taxonomy (NCBI): domain Eukaryota; kingdom Viridiplantae; phylum Streptophyta; class Magnoliopsida; order Sapindales; family Rutaceae; genus Citrus; species Citrus sp. QX-2021. Next base: position 8,676 of record JAUJEF010000219.1, on the reverse strand, counting down.
TACAAACCATTTTTATCCTCTCTAGAACCTTTTAACCGATTCAAATCCTTCTCTTTCATCTAAAATTGAAAAATCTTCCTTTTGAAACCCTAGAACCAGCCGAGCCTTCCTTGCTCAAATTAACCCAAATCTCTTCCTTTTTCCAACCACATTTTCACCCACATTCACTATCTCATCTCTAAAACTTCATTTTCACAATTTTTTTTAAAACTCATCCATGGTGGAACGACCTCCAAGGCGTGCTCGAACCAAGCACACTGCTCCACGTCGTTCCAGTCCACCTAGGTCTCCTCCTCAAGACTTCGAGAGTCACCATTTTCCCGATGCTACCTCTGCTCAGCGATTCCGTGAGAAGTTCATGGGTAAACCCGTAACTCCCTCTTTTTCTCTTAACACTTCGGAGTTCTCGGATATTATCTGTCGTGGTCACTCAATTACTCAAATGCTTAGTCATTGGAGGCAAGCTTTAAGTATTGATTGAACCCATTTATGAAAATCTAGTTCGAGTCTTTTATTCAAACATAGATTTATCCTCTTCTAGTCGTGGACGAGCTTCATACATTCGTAGGAGGAATTCGCATTGAACTTGATGAACCCGAACTATGTAGTATTCTAGGAATCGCTTATGGAGGGTTAGATCTGTACACCGCTAGGAAAGAACTAGATTTTAGTAATTTTCGTCATGTGGATGGTGTACGGAACATTTGTCGTCGTCGAGATCTTTCCGATGACATCTGCTCTTTATCCTTTAGGTCTCAACTCCTCCCCTTTCGATTCGAATACTTCACATTATTCTCCAACATATAGTCACTCCTAGACAGGGTCACACTGATGAGGTTACTAGGCTTGATGTTGGTCTACTAGATTCTCTCATCCGTAGACGCCATGTGAGCCTATCCTACACTCTTATGTGTCATATGCTGTCCACTCCTAAAGTCTCCAACCGATCCCTTCCTTATGGCAGCATCATCACTAGGATCCTGAACCACTTTCATGTTCCTATCGTCGAGCCTGTTTTTCTCGAGACTCGTAAGCTCGGTCGAGACATCATTTCTGCCATTGGATTCTTTAAGAAGCGCGGGAAATGGGAAAAGACCACATCCTCCAAAAACGAAGCTACACTGATTGCACCCGAGGATGATCGCATGCTGAATGATGTCTACTCCGAGGATGAGCTGCCTGATTTCCGTCTTGGGGCTAGACCGTGTGTTCCTCGCCGAGCAAAGAAGACACCTGCTCCTCGCTTCCTGGCAAAGAAGCAGATGCACCTCAGAATGACAAGCCTACCGAGATCGCCGATCCTCCCGCGGCCTCACTGTTCCCGAGGATCGCTTACAGCAGCCTTCTCGACCGAGTGGATGTTTGACTCTCAGAAGAAGAAGCAGCCTTCGATCTGACGTTGCAACTATTCTGGAGCAAATTTCAGATCAGCATATGTAGCTGATTGCGGGCCAGCGTCGCATTCTCGGCTACTTTGGATATGACCCCAGCAGCCTGCGTCTTCCCACCTCCATCTTAGATTTCTCTGCCCCTCTGTATTTCGCACATACATTTTATCATTTCATTTGCTGCATGTATATGATATTTTTGTGTTCTGAGTGTTTTGTGTTTTTGTGATTATGCTTTTGATATTTCTTGTTGGACATATGCACTTCATTTACATTTGAGATGTTTTTGGTATTATTCTGATTATATTGCTCATTCTGGAAGTGTGACTTTGTTGGTATGGAGGTTGGTTGATATGGTGGTATATTTATATGGAAGTGTTTTTTCTTTTTAACTCTGTGTGTTGTTGAGGAAATGCTCATATTTCAAGGGAGACTCTGCCCAAATTTCTCCAAACATAAGTCTTTCTTCGCGTCTCTTTCTTTTTGATGATGAAGGGGGAGAGAAATTAGCAAATGCAAAACTGTTTTTTGCATTTTGTCAAAATAGTATTGGCATGCATATGTTTACTGGCATTTTTTTTAAATCAATCTGTCGTGTTTAAAATTTTGAGATTAACAGTTGAATATTTTTTTAACAAAGGAGTTAACAAATCTTTCAAAATTTCTCAAAGGGGGAGCACAATTTTAGGGGGAGCAAAATTACAATAGTATTGTTTTTGAAAAGTTTGTCATCATCAAAAAGGGGGAGATTGTTAACATAAATTATTCTTTATTGATTTTGATGATAACAAACATAATTAAGATTGATTAATCGTTTTAAAAGCTCAACATAATTTTGATCTATTTTAACAAGTTTCATAAAGTATTTTTATAAAGATTTGGAGACAAAACAATCATCTTGCAAAATAGCTCACTGCAGCAGTTTTTGAGGAAAACGGCGATCCGACATTTGTAATAAACGGCTCGCCGATTTCAAGCAGAAATGGAGATTAGCCTCTGGACGTAAACGGCACACCGACATGTGTGATAAACGGCTCGCCGATGTTAACCAGTAGCCTCTGGACTTAAACGGCAAACCGATATGTTAATAAACGGCTCGCCGATATCAACCAGAAGTGAAGGGCAATCTCTAGACATAAACGTCGAACCGACAAGATCGATAAACGGCTCAACGATATCATCCAAAAGAGCCTCTGGACAAAAACGGTGATCCGACAATTGTGATAAACGGCTCGCCGATATTACCCAGAAGTGAAGTGTAGCCTCTGGACACAAACGACGATCCGACATCTAGATAACGGCGATCCGATAATTTGAAAAATCAGCTCAACGGTCATATTGACCAGTCAAACGGTGATCCGACAGTGTGCAGACAGTCTATAACGGCTAGTTTTCAGCTGCAACTATAAATAAGCTCATTCAAATCCAAAAAAAAAGTTGATCACAACACTACCATTGAGCTTATATCTGAGAACACAATCTTCATAGAGCTTTAAACACATTCTCTCTTCATCTATTCACACATTGGGCATTGATTTGTAATCTTAATTATTGTGTGAGAGAAAAACAATTTGTAATCTTTTACTTAGAGTGATTGTAAGTGTTGGGATACACTTGGGTTAAGAGATTGGGGATAATCTCTTGTTGTAAAGGTCCATTGACACCTTGGAAGTCAAGTGTAAGCATTTGAAGCCTTGGAGGCTTGCTTAGTGGAATCCTCAAGCCCGGAAAGCTTGGAGGCGTGGACGTAGGCGAGGTTGGCCGAACCACGTAAAAATCTTGTGTTTGAATCTCTCATCCCTTATCTTTTTATATTGTGATCATCTTAATTATTATTGCTTTGAATTTGTGTTAAAATTGCATTAAGATTTTCTTTAATATTGAATAATTTTTTAGAATCCCAATTCACCCCCCCTCTTGGGTTGCTTACTTGTATTTCAACGAAGGCCGGGGCGCCTAGTTCGTCCAGCGGAAAAAAGCCACAAAAATCTGTCGGATAAAACGTATGAGCTGGGGGCTGGCCAAGTTCGTCCGCCGGACTCGGAATGGGGTGAGACTATGCGAGCGGCCTCCATGTGCGAAAACTAGGCTGCGGTCACAGCCGCGACCAAAAATAACCGCCCGAAGGCCGGGGCGCCAAGTTCGTCCGGCGGAAAAAGGCCACAAAAACGAGTGGGCTATAGCGTTGGGGGGTGGGGCTGGCAAAGTTCGTCCGCCTGACTCGGAATGGGCCGAGACTTTGTTAGCGGCATCCGTGTGCCAAAAATAGGCCGCGGAGACAACCGCGCCCAAGAATAACCGCCCGAAGACCGGGGCGCCTAGTTCGTCCAGCGGAAAAAGGCCACAAAAACGGGTGGGCTATAGCCTTGGGGGGTGGGGCTGGCCAAGTTCGTCCGCCAGACTCGGAATGAGGTGAGACTTTGCGAGCAGCCTCCATGTGTGAAAAATAGGCTGTGGGCACAGCCGCGACCAAAAATAACCGCCCGAAGACCGGGGCGCCAAGTTCGTCCGGCGGAAAAAGGCCACAAAAACGGGTGGGCTATAGCCTTGGGCGGTGGGGCTGGCCAAGTTCGTCCGCCGGACTCGGAATGGGGTGAGATTTTGCGAGCGGCCTTCATTTGCGAAAAATAGGCTGCGGGAACAGCCGCGCCCAAAAATAACCGCACGAAGGCCGGGGCGCCAAGTTCGTCCGGCGGAAAAAGGCCACAAAAACGGGTGGGCTATAGCCTTGGGGAGTGGGGCTGGCCATGTTCGTCTCGCGAGGACTCCGTGTGCAAAAATAGGCCACGAACACAGCCGCACCTTTAAAAATAACCGCCCGAAGGCCGGGCGCCAAGTTCGTCCAGCGGAAAAAGGGCACAAAAACGTGTGGGCTATCGCCTCGGGGGGTGGGGCTGGCCAACTTCGTCCGCTGGACTCGGAATGGGGCGAGACTTTGTTAGCGGCATCCGTGTACCAAAAATAGGCTGCGGGTACAGCCGCGCCCAAGAATAACCGCCTGAAGGCCGGGGCGCCTAGTTCGTCCAGCGGAAAAAGGCCACAAAAACGGGTGGGCTATAGCCTTGGGGGGTGGGGCTGGCCAAGTTCGTCCGCCGGACGCGGAATGTCGGTGACCATGCGAGCGGCCACCGTGCGCCCAAAATAGGCCGCGGGCACAGCCGCGTACAAAAATAACCGCTCGAAGCCCGGGGCGCCAAGTTCGTCCAGCGGAAAAAGGCCACAAAAACGGGTGGGCAATAGCCTTGGGGGGTGGGGCTGGCCAAGTTCGTCCGCCAGACTCGGAATGAGGTGAGACTTTGCGACCGGCCTCCATGTATGAAAAATAGGCTGCGGGCACAGCCGCGCCCAAAAATAACAGCCCGTAGGCCGCGGCGCCAAGTTCGTCCAGTGGAAAAAGGCCACAAAAACGGGTGGGCTATAGCCTTGGGCGGTGGGGCTGGCCAAGTTCGTCCGTCAGATTCGGAATGGGACGAGACTTTGCGAGCGGCCACCGTGTGCCAAAAATAGGCCGCGGGCACAGCCGTACCCAAAAATAACCGCTTGAAGGCCGGGCGCCAAGTTCTGCCCAGCGGAAAAAGGCCACAAAAACTGGTGGGCTATAACCTTGGGGGGTTGGGCTGGCCCAGTTCGTCCGCCGGACTCGGAATGGGGTGAGACTTTGTTAGCGGCATCTGTGTGCCAAAAATAGGCCACGGAGACAGCCGCGCCCAAGAATAACCGCCCGAAGGCCGGGGCGCCTAGTTCGTCCAGCGTAAAAATGCCACAAAAACGGTGGGCTATAGCCAAAGTGGGGCTGGCCAAGTTCGTCCGCCGGAATCGGAATGTGGTGAGACTTTGCGAGCGGCATCCCTGTGCGAAAAATAGGCGGCGGTGACAGCCGCGACCAAAAATAACCGCCCGAAGGCCGGGGCGCCTAGTTCGTCCAGCGGAAAAAGGCCACAAAAACGGGTGGGCTATAGCCTTAAGTGGGTGGGCTGGCCAAGTTCGTCCGCCGAACTCGGAATGGGACGAGACTTTGTACAAGCGGCGTCCGTGTGCCAAAAATAGGCTACGGGCACAGACACGCCCAAAAATAACCGCCAGAAGGCCGGGCGCCGTGTCTGCCCTTCGGAAAAAGGCAACAAAACGGGTGGGCTATAGCCTCGAGGGGCGGGGCTGGCCAAATTGGTCCGCCGAACTCGTGAATGGGTGAGAGTTTGCGAGCGGCCTCCATGTGTGTGAAAATAGGCTGCGGGCACAGCCGCGCCCAAAAATAACCGCCCGAAGGCCGGGGCGCCAAGTTCGTCCAGCAGAAAAAGGCCACAAAAACGGGTGGGCTATAGCCTTGGGGGGTGGGGCTTGCAAAGTTCGTCAACCGGACTCGGAATGGGGTGAGACTTTGCCAGCGGCCTCCGTGTGCGAAAAATAGGCCGCGGGGACAGCCGCACCCAAAAATAACTGCCCAAAGGCCGGGGCGCCATGTTCGTCCAGTGGAAAAAGGCCACAAAAACGGGTGGGCTATAGCCTTGGGCGGTGGGGCTGGCCAAGTTCGTCCGTCAGATTCGGAATGGGACGAGACTTTGCGAGCGGCCACCGTGTGCCAAAAATAGGGCCGCATGGCACAGCCGTGCCTAAAATAACCGCCCGAAGGCCGGGGCGCCAAGTTCGTCCAGCGGAAAAAGGCCACAAAACCGGTGGGCTATAACCTTGGGGGGTTGGGCTGGCCCAGTTCGTCCGCCGGACTCGGAATGGGGCTAGACTTTCGCAGGACTCCCAAATATAGTCCAGCAGAATGGGGTGGGCTATAGACTTTGTTCGTCCGCTCGGACTCGCATCGAGTGTGCCAAAAATAGGCCCACATGAGACAGCCGCGCCCAAGAATAACCGCCCGAAGGCCGGGGCGCCCAGTTCGTCCAGCGGAAAAGGCCACAAAAACGGGTGGGCTATAGCCTTGGGGGTGGGGCCACAAGTTCGTCCGCCGGATTCGGAATGAGGTGAGACTTTGCGAGCGGCCTCCATGTGCGAAAATAGGCTGGGCGGCACAGCCGCGACTAAAAATAACTGCCCGAAGTCCGGGCGCCAAGTTCGCCCAGCGGGAAAAGGCCACAAAACGGGTGGGCTATAGCCTTGGTGGGTGGGGCTGGCCAAGTTCGTCCGCCGAACTCGGAATGGGACGAGACTTTGTACAAGCGGTCTCCGTGTGCCAAAATAGGCTACGGGCACAGTCATGCCCAAAAATAACCGCCTGAAGGCCGGGGCGCCGTGTTCTGCCCTTCGGAAAGGCAACAAAACGGGTGGGCTATAGCCTTGAGGGTGGGGCTGGCCAAATTCGTCCGCCGAACTCGTAATGCGGTGAGAGTTTGCGAGCGGCCTCCATGTGCAGAAAAAAATAGGCTGCTGGCACAGCCGCGCCAAAAATAACCGCCCGAAGGCCGGGCGCCAAGTTCGTCCAGCAGAAAAAGGCCACAAAACGGGTGGGCTATAGCCTTAAAGGGGCTTGCAAAGTTCGGTCAACCGGACTCCGGAATGGGGTGAGACTTTGCCAGCGGCCTCCGTGGTGCGAAAAAATAGGCTGCATGGGGGACAGCCGCACCCAAAAATAACGGCCCGAAGGCCGGGGCGCCATGTTCGTCCAGCGGAAAAAGTCCAGAAACACGGGTGGGCTGTAGCCTTCGGGGGTGGGGCTGGCCAAGTTTGTCCGCCGGACTCGGAATGGGGCGAGACTTTGCGAGCGGCCTCCGTGTGCCAAAAATACGTCAGGTGGACACAGCCGCGCCCAAAAATAACCGCCCCAAGTCCGGGCGCCAAGTCGCTCCAGCTGGAAAAGGCCACAAAAACGGGTGGCTATAGCCTTGTGGGGTGGGGCTAGTAAGTCCGTCCGCCGGACTCGGAATGGGGCTAGACTTTTCGTGCCTCCGTGTCCCAAATATAGTTCATGGCACTGCCGCGCCCAAAATAACAACACCGATGGACAGGGCACCAAGTTCGTCCAAGCGGAAAATGCCACAAAAATGGGTGGGCTATAGCCTTGGAGGGTGGGGCTCGCCAAGTCTGCCGCGCGGACTTGGAATGGGACGAGACTTTGCAAGCGCCCTCCATGTACCAAAAAGAGGCCGCGGCACAGCCATGCCCAAAATAACAACCCGAAGGTCAGGCGCCAAGTTCGGTCCAAAGGGAAAAAGGCCACAAAACGGGTGGGCTATAGCCTTTGGGGGTGGGGCTGGCCATGTTCTGGTCCGCCGGACTCGGAATGGGGTCAGACTTTGCGACCGGCCTCAAGTGTACTAAAATAGGCTGCTGGCACAACCGCGCCCAAAAATAACCACTACCGAAGTCCAGGCGCCAAGTTCTGGCCCAAAGCGGAAAAGGCCACAAAACGGGTGGCTATAGCCTTTGGGGTGGGGCTGGCCAAGTTCGTCCAGCAGACTCGGAATGGGACGAGACTTTGCAGCGGCCTCCGTGTGCCAAAATAGACCGCTGCATGCACAGCCGCTACAAAAATATAATCACACAAAGGCCGGGCGCCAAGTTCGTCCCTCGAAAAAAATGCAACAAAAACTGTGGCTATAGTAGCTGGGGGTGGGCTGGCCAAGTTTGTCCTCGCGGACTCGGAATGGGGTGAGACTTTGCGAACTGACCTCCATGTGGGAAAATAGGCTGCGGCACAGCCGCGCCTAAAAAATAACCGCCAAGGCCGGGGCGCCAAGTTTGTCCAGCGGAAAAGGCACAAAAACGGGTGGGCTATAGCCTTAGGGGGTGGGGCTCGCTGAGTTCGTCCACGACTCGGAATGGGACAAGACTTTGCAAGCGCCCTCCGCGGTACCAAAATATGCCGCTGGCACAGCCATGCCCTAAAAATAACAACCCAAGGCCCAGGGCGCCAAGTCTCGTCTAGCGGAAAAAGGCCACAAAACGGGTGGGCTATAGCCTGGAGGGTGAGGCCCGCCAAGTTAGATCCGCTCGTACTTTGAATCGGCGGAGAAGCTTTGCGGCGGCCTCCGTGTATACCAAAAATAGTCAGCGGGCACAGCAGCCAGCACCCAAAAATAACAACCCGAAGGTGCCAAAAATAGGCCGCGGGCACAGCCGCGCCAAAAATAACCACCCGAACGCCGGGGCGCCAAGTTCTTCCAGCGGAAAAAGGCCACAAAACGGGTGGGCTATAGCCTTGGGGGTGGGGCTGGCCAAGTTCGTCGGCCGGACTCGGAATGGAGCGAGACTTTGAGAGAAGCCTCCGTGTGCCAAAAATAGGCCACGGGCAAAGTTGCGACCAAAAATAACCGCCCGAAGGCCGGGGCTCCAAGTTCGT
>JAUJEF010000218.1:0-46500 GCA_030444885.1 Citrus sp. QX-2021 | reverse complement strand
AATAACCGCCCGAAGGCCGGGCGCCAAGTTCGTCCAGCGGAAAAAGGCCACAAAACGGGTGGGCTATAGCCTTGGGGGTGCGGCTGGCCGACTTCGTCCGCGGACTCGGAATGGCGCGAGACTTTACGAGGGCCTCTGTGTGCCAAAATAGGCCGCGGGCACAGCCGCGCCAAAAATAACCGTCCGAAGGCCGCGCACCAAGTTCGTCCAGCCGAAAAAGGCCACAAAAACGGGTGGGCTATAGCCTTGGGGGTTGGGGCTGGCCAACTTCGTCCGCTGGACTCGGAATGGCGCAAGACTTTGCGAGGGCCCTCCATGTGCCAAAAATAGGCCGCGGGCACAGCCGTGCCCAAAATAACCGCCGAAGGCCGTGGCGCCAAGTTCGTCCAGCGGAAAAAGGCCACAAAACGGAGGGCTATAGCCTTGGGGGTGGAGTTGGCCGACTTCATCCGCCGGACTGGGAATGGCGCGAGACTTTGCGAGGGCCCTCCGTGTGCCAAAAATCGCGAAACTTTGCAAAGGCTCCGTAGTGTCCTAAAAATCCTTGTGAGAGCACAGCTGCACCCAAAATACCCGCCCGTATGCCGGGCGCCAAGGTCGTCAGCGGAAAAAGGACACAAAAGCGGGTGGGCTATAGCCTTGGGGGTGGGGCTGGCCAACTTCGTCCGCCGGACTCGGAATGGCGAGACTTTGAAGGCGCCTCCGTGTGCAAAAATAGGCAGCGGGCACTGCCACGCCCAAAAATACCCGCCCGATGGCCGGGCGCCAAGTTCGTCCAGCGGAAAATGTCACAAAAGCGGGTGGGCTATAGCCTTGGGGGTGGGGCTGGCCCGCAAGTCCGCCCGGACTCGGAATGGCGCGAGACTTGCGAGGCACCTCCGTGTGCCAAAAATAGGCCTTGAGCACAGGTGCTTTTAAAAATACCCGCCCGAGGCGGGCGCCAAGTCGTCCAGCGGAAAAAGGCCACAAAAGCGGGTGGGCTATAGCCTTGGGGAAGTCGGGCTGGCGACCAAATCCGCGGACTCGGAATGGCGCGAGACTTCGAGGGCCTCCGTGTACCAAAAATGGGCAGCAGGCACAGCCGTGTCCAAAATAACCGCCCGATGGCCGGGCGCCAAGTTCGTCCAGCGGAAAAGGCCCGCTGTGGGTGGGCTATAGCCTTGGGGGTGGGGCTGGCCAACCGTCGCCCGGACTCGGAATGGCGTGAGACTTTGCGAGGTGACTCCGTGTGCAAAAATAGACCGCAGGCACAGCAGCCCAAAAATACAAGCCCGAAGGCCGGGGCGCCTAGGTCGTCCAGCGGAAAGAGGCCACAAAAGCAGGTGGGCTATAGCCTTGGGGAGTGGGGCTGGCCAACCCGTCCGCCGGACTAGGAATGGCGCGAGACTTTGCGAGGCGGCTCTGTGTGACAAAAATAGGACGCGGGCACAGCGCGCGCCCAAAAATACCCGCCCAAGGCCGGGTCGCCAAGATCGTCCATCGGAAAAAGGCCCAAAAGCGGGTGGGCTATAGGCTTTAGGGGGTGGGGCTGGCCAACCGTCCGCCGGACTCGGAAGGGCGCGAGACTGTGCGCGGCACCCCCGTGTGCCAAAAATAGGCCGCAGGCACAGCCGCGCTAAAAATTCCCTTGAGGCGGGCGCAGGGTCGTCCAGCGGAAAAAGGCCCAAAAGCGCAGGTGGGCTATAGCCTTGGGGGTGGGGCTGGCCAACCGTCCGCCGGACTCGGAATGGTGCGAGACTGCGAGGGCCTCTGTGTGCCAAAAATAGGGCACGGGCACAGCCCGCGCCCAAAGATACCCCGCCCGAAGGCAGGCGCCAAGGTCGTCCAGCGAAAAAGGCCACAAGCGGGTGGGCTATAGCCTTAGGAAGTGGGGCTGGCCAACCGTCCGCGGACTCGGAATGGCAGCGAGACTTTGCGCGGTGCCTCCTTTGTGCCAAAAATAGGCTGCAGGCACAGCCGCGCCCAAAAATACCGCCCGAAGGACGGGGCGCCAGTTTCGTCCAGCGGAAAAAGGCCACAAAAGCGGGTGGGCTATAGCCTGGGGGGGGGGGGCTGGCCAACTTCGTCCGGCGGGCTCGGAATGGCGCGATACTTTGCGCGCCTCCGTGTACCAAAAATAGGCCGCGGGCACTGCAGCGCGCCCAAAATTCCCGCCCGAAGGCCGGGCGCCAAGTTCGATCAACGGAAAAAGGCCACAAAAATGGGTGGGCTATTGCCTTGAGAAGTGGGGCTGGCCACTTCGTCCGCCCCGGACTCGGAATGGCGCGAGACTGTGCGGCGCCTCGTGTGCCAAAAATAGGGCGCGTGCACAGCCGTGTCCAAAAATAACCGCCCGATGGCCGGGCGCCAGGTTCGTCCAGCGGAAAAAGGCCACAAAAGCAGGTGGGCTATAGCCTTGGGGGGTGGGGCTGGCCAACCGTCCGCGGACTCGGAATGGCGTGAGACTTTGCGAGTGTGACTCCGTGTGCCAAAAATAGACCCATGAACACAGCCGAGCCCAAAAATACAAGCCCGAAGGCAGGGCGCCTAGTTCGTCCAGCGGAAAAAGGCCACAAAAGCGGGTGGGCTATAGCCTTGGGGGTGGGGCTGGCCAACCGTCCGCCGGACTAGGAATGGTGCGAGACTTTACGAGGCGGCTCTGTGACAAAAATAGGCCGCGGGCACAGCGCGCCCAAGCTCTCCGCCCAAAGGCCGGGTCGCCAAGGTCGTCCATCGGGAACGCCACAAAAGCGGGTGGGCTATAGGCTTTGGGGGTGGGGCTGGCCAACTTCGTCCGCCGGACTCGGAATGGCTTGAGACTGTGCGAGGCGCCCCGTGTGCCAAAAATAGGCGCGGGCACAGCCAGCCCAAAATTCCCCTTGAAGGCGGGCGCCAAGTTCGTCCAGCGGAAAAAGGCCACAAAAAAGCGGGTGGGCTATAGCCTTGGGGGTGGGGCTGGCCAACTTCGTCCGCGGACTCGGAATGGTGCGAGACTTTGCGAGGGCCTCATGTGCCAAAAATAGGCACAGGCACACTTGTAGCCCAAAGATACCCGCCCGAAGGCCGGGCGCCAAGGTCGTCCAGCGAAAAAGGCCACAAAAGCAGGTGGGCTATAGCCTTGGGGGTGGGGCTGGCCAACCAAATCGCCCGGACTCGGAATGGCGCGAGACTTTGCGCGGTGCCTCCTTGTGCCAAAAATAGGCGCTGCGGGCACAGCCGCCCCCAAAAATATCGCCGAAGGCCGGGGCGCCAAGTTCGTCCAGCGGAAAAGGCCACAACAAGCGGGTGGGCTATAGAAACTTGGGGGTAGGGCTGGCCAACCGTCCGCGGACTCGGAATGGCGCGATACTTTGCAGGCGCCTCCGTGTGCCAAAAATAGACGCGGGCACAGCCGCGCCCAAAAATTCCCGCCCGAAGGCCGGGCGCCAAGATCGTCCAACGGAAAAAGGCCACAAAAATGGGTGGGCTATTGCAGCAGGGGTGGGGCTGGCCCGCCAAATCCGCCCGGACTCGGAATGGCGCGAGACTTTCTGAGGCGCCTCCGTGTGCCAAAAATAGGCCGCGGGCACAGCCGCGCCCAAAAATACCCGCCGAAGGCCGGGCGCCAAGATTCGTCCAGCGGAAAAAGCCCAAAAGCGGGTGGGCTATAGCCTTGAGAGGGTGGGGCTGGCCAACTTCGTCCGCGGACTCGGAATGGCGCGAGACTGCGAGTGCCTCCGTGTGACAAAAATAGGCCGCGGTACAGCGCGCAAAATAACCTCCCGAAGGCGGGTTGCCAAGTTAAATCCAGCGGAAAAAGGCCACAAAAGCGGGTGGGCTATAGCCTTAGGGTGGGGCTGGCCAACCGTCCGCGGACTCAGAATGGCGCGAGACTTTGTGAGGTGCCTCCGTCTGCCAAAAATAGGCCCAGGGCAGCGCGCCCAAAAATACCGCTTGAAGGCAGGCGCCAAGTGTCGTCAGCGGAAAAAGGCCACAAAAATGGGTGGGCTATAGCCTTGGGGGTGGGGCTGGCCAACTTCGTCCGCGGACTCGGAATGGCGTGAGACTTTGCGAGTGCCTCCGTGTGACAAAAATAGGCCTTGGTACAGCCGCGCCAAAAATACTCGCCGAAGGCCGGGGCGCCAAGTTCGTCCAGCGGAAAAAGGCCACAAAAACGGGTGGGCTATAGCCTTGGGGGGTGGGGCTGGCCCACTTCGTCCGCCGGACTCGGAATGGCGCGAGACTTTGTGAGGTGCCTCCGTCTGCCAAAAATAGGCCACGGGCACAGCCGCGCCCAAAAATACCCGCCCGAAGGCCGGGCGCCAAGATTCGTCCAGCGGAAAAAGGCCACAAAGCGGGTGGGCTATAGCCTTGGGAGTGGGGCTGGCCGCCCGTCCGCCAGACTCGGAATGGCGCGAGACTTTGCGAGGGCCCTCCGTGTGCCAAAAATAGGCAGCGGGCACAGCCGCGCCAAAAATAATCGCTTGAAGGCCGGGGCGCCAAGTTCGTCCAGCGGAAAAAGGCCACAAAAACGGGTGGGCTATAGCCTTGGGGGGTCGGGCTGGCCGACTTCGTCCGCCGGACTGGGAATGGCGCGAGACTTTACGAGGGGCCTCCGTGTGCCAAAAATAGGCTGCGGACACAGCCGCGCCCAAAAATAACCGCCCGATGGCCGGGGCGCCAAGTTCGTCCAGCGGAAAAAGGCCACAAAAACGGGTGGGCTATAGCCTTGGGGGGTGGGGCTGGCCAACCGTCCGCGGACTCGGAATGGCGTGAGACTTTGCGAGGTGACTCCGTGTGCCAAAAATAGACCGCGGACACAGCGAGCCAAAAATACCAGCCCGAAGGCCAGGCGCCAAGATTCGTCCAGCGGAAAAAGGTGGGCTATAGCCGGGTGGGCTATAGCCTCCGCCGGACTCGGAATGGGAGTGGGGCTGGCCAACGGGCACAGCCGCGCCAAAATACCCGCCCGAAGGCCGGGCGCCAAGTTCGTCCAGCGGAAAAGGCCACAAAAGCGGGTGGGCTATAGCCTTGGGGGTGGGGCTGGCTAGCTTCGTCCGCGGACTCGGAATGGCGCGAGACTTTGCGAGGTGCCTCCGTGTGCCAAAAATAGGCTGCGGGCACAGCGCCCCAAAAATACTCGCCTGAAGGCCGGTGCGCCAAGTTCGTCCAGCGGAAAAAGGCCACAAAAGCGGGTGGGCTATAGCCTTGTGGGTTGGGCTGTAAACCGTCGTCCGCGGACTCGGAATGGCGTGAGACTTTCACGAGGTGCCTTCGTGTGCCAAAAATAGGCGGGAGCACAGCCGCGCCCAAAAATACCCCGAAGGCGGGCGCCAAGTTCGTCCAGCGGTAAAAAGGCCACAAAAAGCGGGTGGGCTATAGCCTTGGGGGTGGGGCTGGCCATCTTAAATCCGCCTTGGACTCGGAATGGCGCGAGACTTTGTGAGGCACCTCCGTGTGCAAAAAATAGGCCGCGGGCACAGCCGCGCCCAAAAAATAACCGCCCGATGGCCGGGGCGCCAAGTTCGTCCAGCGGAAAAAGGCCACAAAAACGGGTGGGCTATAGCCTTGGGAGGTGGGGCTGGCCAACTTCGTCCGCCGACTAGGAATGGTGCGAGACATTGCGAGGGCTCTCCATGTGTCAAAAATAGGCCGCGGGCACAGCAGCGCCCAAAAATAACCGCCCGAAGGCCGGGGCGCCAAGTTCGTCCAGCGGAAAAAGGCCCCAAAAACGGGTGGGCTATAGCCTTGGGGGGTGGGGTTGGCCAACTTCCTCCGCCGGACTCGGAATGGCGCGAGACTTTACGAGTGGCCTCCGTGTGCCAAAAATAGTCCACGGGCACAGCCGCGCCCAAAAATAACCGCCCAAAGGCCGGGGCGCCAAGTTCGTCCAGCGGAAAAAGTCCATAAAAACGGGTGGGCTATAGCCTTGGGGGTGGGGCTGGCCAACCGTCCTCCGGACTCGGAATGGCACGAGACTGCGCGGGGCCTCCGTTTGCCAAAAATAGGCCTTGGGCACAGCCGCGCCCAAAAATAACTGCCCTAAAGCCGAGGCGCCAAGTTCGTCCAGCGGAAAAAGGCCAAAAAAATGGGTGGGATATGGCATTGGCAGGTGGGGCTGGCAACAACCGTCCGCCGGACTCGGAATTGCGCGAGACTGCGATGGATCTCCGTGGGCCAAAAATAGGCGCAGGCACAGCCACCTTAAAAATAACCGCCCGAAGGCCGGGCGCCAATGTCCTGCGGAAAAGGCCACAAAAAGCGGGTGGGTTATAGCCTTGGGAGGTGGGGATGTCAAACTTCGTCCGCCGGAATCGGAATGGCGCGAGACTTTGCGAGGGGCCTCCGTGTGTCAAAAATAGGCGCGCAGCCTGAGCCGTACCCAAAAATAACCCTCCGAAGGGCGGGTCGCCAAGTTCGTCCAGAGGAAAAAGGCCACAAAAGCGGGTGGGCTATAGCCTTAGTGGGGTGGGGCTGGCCCACTTCGTCCGCCGGACTCGGAATGGTGCGAGACTGCGAGAGCGCCTCCGTGTGCAAAAAATAGGCCTTGGGCAAAGCCGCGTAAAAAAATAACCGGCCGAAGGCCGGGTATAAGTTCGTCCAGCGGAAAAAGGCCACAAAAACGGGTGGGCTATAGCTTGGGGAAGTGGGGTTGGCCAACCAAATCCGCGGACTCGGAATGGTGCGAGACTTTGCGAGGGGCCTCCGTGTGCCAAAAATAGCCGCAGGCATAGCCGCGCCCAAAATAACTGCCCAAAAGCCGGGCGCCAAGTTAAATCCAGCGGAAAAAGGCCAAAAAAATGGGTGGGCTATGGCCTTGGGAGGTGGGGCTGGCCAACTTCGTCCGCCAGACTCGGAATTGCGAGAGACTTTGCGATGGGCCTCCGTGGGCCAAAAATAGGCCGCGGGCACAGCCACGCCCAAGAATAACCGTCCGAAGGCCGGGGCGCCAATGTCCTGCGGAAAAAGGACACAAAAACGGGTGGGCTATAGCCTTGCGAGGTGGGGATGGCCAACTTCGTCCGCCGGACTCGGAATGGCGCGAGACTTTGCGAGGGGCCTCCGTGTGCCAAAAATAGGACGCAGGCACAGCCGCACCCAAAAATAACCGCCCGAAAGCCGGGGCGCCAAGTTCGTCCAGCGGAAAGAGGCCACAAAAACGGGTGGGCTATAGCCTTGGGGGGTGGGGCTGGCCAACTTCGTCCGCCGGACTCGGAATGGCGCGAGAATTTGCGAGGGGCCTCCGTATGCCAAATATAGGCCGCGGGCACAGCCGCGCTCAAAAATAACCGCCGGAAGGTCGGGGCGCCAAGTTCGTCCAGCGGAAAAACGCCACAAAAACGGGTGGGCTATAGCCTTGGGAGGTGGGCCTTGCCAACTTCGTCCGCCGGACTCGGAATGGCGCGATACTTTGCGAGGCGCCTCCGTGTGCCAAAAATAGGCCGCGGACACAGCCGCGCCCAAAAATAACCGCCCGAAGGCCGGGGCGCCAAGTTCGTCCAGCGGAAAAAGGCCACAAAAACGGGTGGGCTATAGCCTTGGGAGGTGGGGCTGGCCAACTTCGTCCGCCGGACTAGGAATCATGCGAGACTTTGCGAGGGCCCTCCGTGTGCCAAAAATAGGCCGCGGGCACAGCCGCGCCCAAAAATAACCGCCCGAAGGCCGGGGCGCCAAGTTCGTCCAGCGGAAAAAGGCCGCAAAAACGGGTGGGCTATAGCCTTGGGGGGTGGGGATGGCCAACTTCGTCCGCCGGACTCGGAATGGTGCGAGACTTTGCGAGGGCCCTCCGTGTGCCAAATATAGGCCGAGGGCACAGCCGCGCCCAAAAATAACCGCCCGAAGGCCGGGTCGCCAAGAACGTCCAGCGGAAAAAGGCCACAAAAACGGGTGGGCTATAGCCTTGGGGGTGGGGTTGGCCAACTTCGTCCGCCGGACTCGGAATGGTGCGAGAATTTACGAGGGCCTCCGTGGGCCAAAAATAGGCCGCAGTCACAGCCACGCCCAAAATAACCGCCCGAAGGCCGGGCGCCAATGTCCTGCGGAAAAGGACACAAAAAGCGGGTGGGCTATAGCCTTGCGAGGTGGGGATGGCCAACCGTCCGCCGGACTCGGAATGGGGCGAGACTTTGCGAGGGGCCTCCGTGGGCCAAAAATAGGACGCAGGCACAGCCGCACCCAAAAATAACCGCCCGAAGGCCGGGGCACAAAGTTCGTCCAGCGGAAAAAGGCCACAAAAACGGGTGGGCTATAGCTTTGGGGGGTGGGGCTGGCCAAGTTCGTCCGCCGGACTCGGAATGTGGCGAGGCTTTGCGAGCATCCTCCGTGTGCCAAAAATAGGCCGTGGGCACAGCCGCGCCCAAAAATAACCGCTGGAAGGCCGGGGCGCCAAGTTCGTCCCTCGGAAAAAGACCACAAAAACGGTTGGGCTCCTGCCTTGGGAGAGTGGGGATGGCCTACTTCGTCCGCCGGACTCGGAATTGCGAGAGACTTTGCGATGGGCCTCCGTGGGCCAAAAATAGGCCGCGGGCATAGCCTCGCCCAAAAATAACCACCCGAAGGCCGGGGTGCCAAGTTCGTCCAGCGAAAAAAGGCCACAAAAACGGGTGGCCGATAGCCTTGGGGGTGGGGCTGGCCAACTTCGTCCGCCGAACTCGGAATGGCGCGAGACTTTGTGAGGGCCCTCCGTGTGCCAAAAATAGGCCGCAGCCTGAGCCGTGCCCAAAAATAACCCTCCTAAGGCCGGGGCGCCAAGTTCGTCCAGCGGAAAAAGGCCACAAAAACGGGTGGGCTATAGCTTGGGAGGTGGGCCTGGGCAACTTCGTCCGCCGGACTCGGAATGGCTCGAGGCTTTGTTAGGGGCCTCCGTGTGCCAAAAATAGGCCGCCGCCTCAGCCGTGCCCAAAAATAACCGCCAGAAGGCTGGGGCGCCAAGTTCGTCCAGCGGAAAAAGGCCACAAAAACGAGTGGGCTATAGCCTTGGGGGGTGGGCCTGGCCAACTTCGTCCGCCGGACTAGGAATGGCGCGACACTTTGCGAGGGGCCTCCGTGTGCCAAAAATAGGCCGTGGGCACAGCCGCGCCCAAAAATAACCCCCCGAAGGCCGGGGCGCCAAGTTCGTCCAGCGGAAAAAGGCCACAAAAACGGGTGGCCGATAGCCTTGGGGGGTGGGGCTGGCCAACTTCGTCCGCCGAACTCGGAATGGCGCGAGATTTTGTGAGGGCCCTCCGTGTGCCAAAAATAGGCAGCGGCCATAGCCGCGCCCAAAAATAACCGCCCGAAGGCCGGGTCGCCAAGTTCGTCCAGCGGAAAAAGGCCACAAAAACGGGTGGGCTATAGCCTTGGGGGGTGGGGTTGGCCAACTTCGTCCGCGGGACTCGGAATGGCGGTTTAATTTGCTAGGGGCCTCGGTGTGCAAAAAATAGGCGCGGGGCAAAGCCGGGCTAAAAATAACTGCCCGAAGGCCGGGGCGCCTAGTTCGTCCAGCGGAAAAAGGCCAAAAAAATGGGTGGGCTATGGCCTTGGGAGGTGGGGCTGGCCAACTTCGTCCGCCGGACTAGGAATGGCGCGACACTTTGCGAGGGGCCTCCGTGTGCCAAAAATAGGCCGCGGGCACAGCCGTGCCCAAAAATAACCCCCCGAAGGCCGGGGCGCCAAGTTCGTCCAACGGAAAAAGGCCTCAAAAACGGGTGGGCTATAGCCTTGGGGGGTGGGGCTGGCCCACTTCGTCCACCAGACTCGGAATGGCGTGGGAATTTGGGAGGGGCCTCCGTGTGCCAAAATTAGGCCGCGGGCACAGCCACGCCCAAAAATAACCGCCCGAAGGCCGGGGCGTCAAGTTCGTCCAGCGGAAAATGGCCCTGGTGGGTGGCCTATAGCCTTGGGGGTGGGGCTGGCCAACTCGTCCGCGGACTCGGAATGGCGCGAGACTTTGCGAGGGCCCTCCGTGTGTGCAAAAATAGGCCGCGGGCAAGTCCGCGCCAAAAAGAACCGTCCAAGGCCGGGCGCCAAAGTTAAATCCAGCGGAGAAAGGCCACAAAAACGGGTGGGTTATAGCCTTGGTGGGTGGGGCTCCCAAACTTCGACCGCCAGACTCGGAATGGCGCGAGACTTTGCGAGGGCCCTCCGTGTGCGAAAAATAGGCCGCGGGCACAGCCGCGTCCAAAAATAACCGCCCGAAGGCCGGGGCGCCAATGTCCTGCGGAAAAAGGCCACAAAAACAGGTGGGCTATAGCCTTGGGAGGTGGGGATGGCCAAACTCATCCGCCGGACTCGGAATGGTGCGAAACTTTGCGAGGAGCCTCCGTGTGTCAAAAATAGGCCGCAACCTCAGCCGTGCCCAAAAATAACAGCCCGAAGGCCGGGGCGCCAAGTTCGTCCAGCGGAAAAAGGCCACAAAAACGGGTGGGCTATAGCCTTGGGAGGTGGGGCTGGCCAACTTCGTCCGCCGTACTCGGAATGGTGCGCGACTTTGCGAGGGGCCTCCGTGTGCCAAAAATAGGCCGCGGGCACAGCCGCGCCCAAAAATAACCCCCCGAAGGCCGGGGCGCCAAGTTCGTCCAGCGGAAAAAGGCCTCAAAAACGGGTGGGCTATAGCCTTGGGGGGTGGGGCTCCCCAACTTCGTCCGCCAGACTCGGAATGGCGCGGGAATTTGGGAGGGGCCTCCCTGTGCCAAAATTAGGCCGCGGGCACAGCCACGTCCAAAAATAACCACCCGAAGGCCGAGGCGCCAAGTTCGTCCAGCGGAAAAAGGCCACAAAAACGGGTGGGCTGTAGACTTGGGGGGTGGGGCTGGCCCACTTCATCCGCCGGACTCGGAATGGTGCGACACTTTGCGAGGGCCCTCCGTGTGCCAAAAATAGGCCGCGGGCAAGGCCGCGCCCAAAAAGAACCGTCCGAAGGCCGGGGCGTCAAGTTCGTCCAGCGGAAAATGGCCACAAAAACGGGTGGCCTATAGCCTTGGGGGGTGGGGCTGGCCAACTTCGTCCGCCGGACTCGGAATGGCGCGAGACTTTGCAAGGGCCCTCCGTGTGCCAAAAATAGGCCGCGGGCAAGTCCGCGCCCATAAAGAACCGTCCGAAGGCCGGGGCGCCAAGTTCGTCCAGCGGAGAAAGGCCACAAAAACGGGTGGGCTATAGCCTTGGGGGGTGGGGCTCCCCAACTTCGTCCGCCAGACTCGGAATGGCGCGAGACTTTGCGAGGCACCTCCGTGTGCCAAAAATAGGCCGCGGGCACAGCCGCGCCCAAAAATACCTGCCCGAAGGCCGGGGCGCCAAGTTCGTCCAGCGGAAAAAGGCCACAAAAACGGGTGGGCTATAGCCTTGTAGGGTGGGGCTCGCCAACTTCGTCCGCCAGACTCGGAATGGCGCGAGACTTGGCGAGGTGCCTCCGTGTGCCAAAAATAGGCCGCGGGCACAGCCGCGCCTAAAAATACCCGCCCGAAGGCCGGGGCGCCAAGTTCGTCCAGCGGAAAAAGACCTCAAAAACGGGTGGGCTATATCCTTAGGGGGTGGGGCTGGCCAACTTCGTCCGCCGGACTCGGAATGGCGCGAGACTTTGCGAGGCACCTCCGTGTGCCAAAAATAGGCCGCGGGCACAGCCGCGCCCAAAAATACCTGCCCGAAGGCCGGGGCGCCAAGTTCGTCCAGCGGAAAAAGGCCACAAAAACGGGTGGGCTATAGCCTTGGGGGGTGGGGCTGGCCAACTTCGTCCGCCGGACTCGGAATGGCGCGAGACTTTGCGAGGGCCCTCCGTGTGCCAAAAATAGGCCGCGGGCACAGCCACGCCCAAAAATAACCGCTCGAAGGCCGGGGCGCCAAGTTCGTCCAGCGGAAAAAGACCTCAAAAACGGGTGGGCTATAGCCTTAGGGGGTGGGGCTGGCCGCCTTCGTCCGCCGGACTCGGAATGGCGCGAGACTTTGCGAGGGGCCTCCGTGTATCAAAAATAGGCCGCAGCCTGAGCCGTGCCCAAAAATAACCCTCCTAAGGCCGGGGCGCCAAGTTCGTCCAGCGGAAAAAGGCCACAAAAACGGGTGGGCTATAGCTTGGGAGGTGGGCCTGGGCAACTTCGTCCGCCGGACTCGGAATGGCTCGAGGCTTTGTTAGGGGCCTCCGTGTGCCAAAAATAGGCCACAGGCACAGCCGCGCCCAAAAATAATTGCCCGAATTCCGGGGCACCAAGTTCGTCCAGCGGAGAAAGGCCACAAAAACGGGTGGGCTGTAGACTTGGGGGTGGTGCTGGCCAAATTCGTCCGCCGGACTCGGAATGGCGCGAAACATTGCGAGGGGCCTCCGTGTGCCAAAAATAGGCCGCGGACACAGCCGCGCCCAAAAATAACCGCCCGAAGGCCAGGGCGTCAAGTTCGTCCAGCGGAAAAAGGCCACAAAAACAGGTGGGCTATAGCCTAGGGAGGTGGGGCTGGCCGACTTCGTCCGCCGGACTCGGAATGGCGCGAGACTTTGCGAGGGGCCTCCGTGTGCCAAAAATAGGCCGCGGGCACAGCCACGCCCAAAAATAACAGCCCGAAGGCTGGGGCGCCAAGTTCGTCCAGCGGAAAAAGGCCACAAAAACTGGTGGGCTGTAGACTTGGGGGGTGGTGCTGGCCCACTTCGTCCGCCGGACTCGGAATTGCGCGACACTTGCGAGGGGCCTCCGTGTGCGAAAAATAGGCCGCGGGCAAGGCCGCGCCCAAAAAGAACCGTCCGAAGGCCGGGGCGCCAAGTTCGTACAGCGGAAAATGGCCCCAAAACGCGTGGGCTATAGCCTGGGGGGTGGGGCTGGCCAACTTCGTCCGCCGGACTCGGAATGGCGCGAGACTTTGCGAGGGCCCTCCTTGTGCCAAAAATAGGCCGCGGGCACAGCCGCGAAGAAAAAATACCTCCCCGAAGGCCGGGGCGCCACGTTCGTCCGCCGGAAAAAGACCTCAATAACGGGTGGGTTATAGCCTTGGGGGGTGGGGCTGGCCAACTTCGTCCGCCGGACTCGGAATGGCGCGAGACTTTTCGAGGCTCCTCCGTGTGCCAAAAATAGGCCGTGGGCACAGCCGCGCCCAAAAATATCCGCCCGAAGGCCGGGGCGCCAAATTCGTCCAGCGGAAAAAGGCCACAAATTCAGGGGGGCTAACGCCGAGGGAGG
Organism: Citrus sp. QX-2021; assembly: GCA_030444885.1. NCBI lineage: Eukaryota > Viridiplantae > Streptophyta > Magnoliopsida > Sapindales > Rutaceae > Citrus > Citrus sp. QX-2021. Next base: position 33,409 of record JAUJEF010000218.1, on the reverse strand, counting down.
TGGGGCTGGCCCAATTCTTCAGCCGGACTCGGAATGGCTCGAGACTTTGCGAGGCCCTCCGTGCACCAAAATGAGGCGCGGCCACAGCCGCGCCCAAATATCACCGCCCGAAGGCCGGGGCGCCAGAGTCCTGCGGAAAAAGGCCACCAAAACGGGTGGGCTATAGCCTTGGGAGGTGGGGATGGCCAAACTCGTCCGCCGGACTCGGAATGGCGCGAGACATTGCGAGGGGCCTCCGTGTGTCAAAAATAGGCCGCAGCCTCAGCCGTGCCCAAAAATAACAGCCCGAAGGCCGGGGCTCCAAGTTCGTCCAGCGGAAAAAGGCCACAAAAACGGGTGGGCTATAGCCTTGGGAGGTGGGGCTGGCCAATTTCGTCCGCCGGACTCGGAATGGCTCGAGGCTTTGTTAGGGGCCTCCGCATGCCAAAAATAGGCCGCGGGCACAGCCGCGTCCAAAAATAACTGCCCGAAGTCCGGGGCGCCAAGTTCGTCCTGCGGAGAAAGGCCAGAAAAACGGGTGGGCCATAGCCTTGGGTGGTGGGGCTGGCCAACTTCATCCGCCGGACTCGGAATGGCGCGAGACTTTGTGAGGGCCCTCCGTGTGCGAAAAGGCCGCGGGCACAGACGCGCCCAAAAATAACCGCCCGAAGGCCGGGGCGCCAATGTCCTGCGGAAAAAGGCCACAAAAATGGGTGGGCTATAGCCTTGGGAGGTGGGGATGGCCAAACTCGTCCGCCGGACTCGGAATGGCGCGAGTCTTTGCGAGGGGCCTCCGTGTGTCAAAAATAGGCCGCAGCCTCAGCCGTGCCTAAAAATAACAGCCCGAAGGCCGGGCCGCCAAGTTCGTCCAGCGGAAAAAGGCCACAAAAACGGGTGGGCTATAGCCTTGGGAGGTGGGGCTGGCCAACTTCGTCCGCCGGACTCGGAATGGTGCGCAACTTTGCGAGGGGCCTCCGTGTGCCAAAAATAGGCCACGGGCACAGCCGCGTCCAATAATAACCACCCGAAGGCCGGGGCGCCAAGTTCGTCCAGCGGAGAAAGGCCACAAAAACGGGTGGGCTATAGCCTTGGGGGGTGGGGCTGGCCAACTTCGTCTGCCGGACTCGGAATGGTGTGAGACTTTGCGAGGGCCCTCCTTGTGCCAAAAATAGGCCACGGGCACAGCCGCGTCCAAAAATAAATGCCCGAAGGCCGGGGCGCCCAGTTCGTCCAGCGGAAAAAGGCCACAAAAACGGGTGGGCTATAGCCTTGGGGGGTGGGGCTGGCCAACTTCGTCCGCCGGACTCGGAATGGCGCGAGACTTTTCGAGGCTCCTCCGTGTGCCAAAAATAGGCCGTGGGCACAGCCGCGCCCAAAAATATCCGCCCGAAGGCCGGGGCGCCAAGTTCGTCCAGCGGAAAAAGGCCACAAAAACAGGTGGGCTATAGCCTAGGGAGGTGGGGCTGGCCGACTTCTTCTGCCGGACTCGGAATGGCGCAGAGACTGCGAGGGCCCTCCGTGCGCCAAAAATAGGCGCGGCCACAGCCGCGCCTAAAAATAACCGCCCGAAGGCCGGGCGCGAGTCTCGCGGAAAAAGGCCACCAAAACGGGTGGGCTATAGCCTTGGGAGGTGGGGATGGCCAAACTCGTCCGCCGGACTCGGAATGGCGCGAGACTTTGCGAGGGGCCTCCGTGTGTCAAAAATATTCCGCAGCCTCAGCCGTGCCCAAAAATAACAGCCCGAAGGCCGGGGCGCCAAGTTCGTCCAGCGGAAAAAGGCCACAAAAACAGGTGGGCTATAGCCTAGGGAGGTGGGGCTGGCCGACTTCTTCTGCCGGACTCGGAATGGCGCAAGACTTTGCGAGGGCCCTCCGTGCGCCAAAAATAGGCCGCGGCCACAGCCGCGCCCAAAAATAACCGCCCGAAGGCCGGGGCGCCAATGTCCTGCGGAAAAAGGCCACAAAAACGGGTGGGCTATAGCCTTGGGAGGTGGGGATGGCCAAACTCGTCCGCCGGACTCGGAATGGCGCGAGTCTTTGCGAGGGGCCTCCGTGTGTCAAAAATAGGCCGCAGCCTCAGCCGTGCCCAAAAATAACAGCCCGAAGGCCGGGGAGCCAAGTTCGTCCAGCGGAAAAAGGCCACAAAAACGGGTGGGCTATAGCCTTGGGAGGTGGGGCTGGCCAACTTCGTCCGCCGGACTCGGAATGGTGCGCAACTTTGCGAGGGGCCTCCGTGTGCCAAAAATAGGCCACGGGCACAGCCGCGTCCAATAATAACCACCCGAAGGCCGGGGCGCCAAGTTCGTCCAGCGGAGAAAGGCCACAAAAACGGGTGGGCTATAGCCTTGGGGGGTGGGGCTGGCCAACTTCGTCCGCCGGACTCGGAATCGGGCGAGACTTTGCGAGCGGCCTCCGCCTGCCAAAAATAGGCCGCGGCCACAGCCGCGCCAAAAAATAACCACCCGAAGGTCGGCGCGTCCAAACCCCCCAGCGGAAAATTAGCCAAAAAACTGGTGGGCTATAGCCTTGGGGGGAGGGGCTGGCCGACTTCATCCGCCGAACTCGGAATGAGGCGAGACTTTGCGAACAGCCTCCGCGTGCCAAAAATATAACGCGGGCACAGCCGCGCCCAAAAATAACCCACCGAAGGTCGGCGCGCCCAAACCCCCCAGCGGAAAAATGGCCAAAAAACAGGTGCGCTATATCATTGGGTGGAGGGGCTGGCCCACTTCGTCCGCCGGACTCGGAATGGGGCGAGACTTTACGAGTGGCCTCCGCGTGCCAAAAATAGGCCGCGGCCACAGCCGCGCCCAAAAATAATCCCCCGAAGGTCGACGCGCCAAGTTCCCCCAGCGGAAAAATGGCCAAAAACGGGTGCGCTATAGCCTTGGGGGACGGGCTGGCCAAATTCGTCCGCGGACTCGGAATGGGGCGAGACTTTGCGAGCGGACTCCGCATGCCAAAAAAAGGCCTAGGCACATCCGCGCCAAAAATAACCCCCGAAGGTCGGGCGCGCCCAAACCCCCAGCGGAAAAATGGCCAAAAACGGGTGCGCGATAGCCTTGGGGGTAGGGGCTGGCCAACTTCGTCCGCCGGACTCGGAATGGGGCGAGACTTTGCGAACAGCCTCCGCGTGCCAAAAATATGCCGCGGGCACAGCCGCGCCCAAAAATAACCCACCGAAGGTCGGGCGCCAAAACCCCAGCGGAAAAATGGCCAAAAAACAGGTGCGCTATATCCTTGGGTGGTGGGGCTGGCCCACTCCGTCCGCCGGTCCCGTATTGGGGCGAGACTTTGCGAACGGCCTCCGTGTGCAAAAATAGGCCGCAGGCACAGCCGTGCCCAAAAATAACCCCGAAGGTCGGCGCGCCAAACCCCCAGCGGAAAAATGGCCAAAAACGGGTGCGCTATATCCTTGGGTGGTGGGGCTGGCCAACTTCGTCCGCCGGACTCGGAATGGGGCGAGACTTTGCGAACGGCCTCCGCGTGCCAAAAATAGGCAGCGGGCACAGCCGCGCCCAAAAATAACCGCCCGAAGGCCGGGGCGCCAATGTCCTGCGGAAAAAGGCCACAAAAACGGGTGGGCCATATCCTTGGGTGGTGGGGCTGGCCCACTTCGTCCGCCGGACTCGGAATGACGCAAGACTTTGCGAGGGCCCTCCGTGTGCCAAAAATAGGCCGCGGGCACAGCCGCGCCCAACAATAACCCCCGGAAGGTCGGCGCGCCCAAACCCCCCAGCGGAAAAAGGCCACAAAAACGGGTGGGTTATAGCCTTGGGGGGTGGGGCTGGCCTACTTCGTCTGCCGGACTCGGAATGGCGCGAGACTTTGTGAGGGCCCTCCGTGTACTGAAAATAGGCCGCAGGCACAACCGAGCCCAATAATAACCACCCGAAGGCTGGGGCGCCAAGTTCGTCCAGCGGAAAAAGGCCACAACAACGGGTGGGCTATAGCCTTGGGGGCTGGGGATGGCCAACTTCGTCCGCGGGACTCGGAATGGTGCGAGACTTTGCAAGGGGCCTCCGTGTGTGTCAAAAATAGGCCGCAGCCTCAGCCGTGCCTAAAAATAACCACCCGAAGGCCGGGCGCCAAGTTCGTCCAGCGGAAAAAGGCCACAAAACGGGTGGGCTATAGCCTTGGGAGGTGGGGCTGGCCAACTTCGTCCGCCGGACTCGGAATGGTGCGCAACTTTGCGAGGGGCCTCCGTGTGCCAAAAATAGGCCACGGGCACAGCCGCGTCCAATAATAACCACCCGAAGGCCGGGGCGCCAAGTTCGTCCAGCGGAGAAAGGCCACAAAAACGGGTGGGCTATAGCCTTGGGGGGTGGGGCTGGCCAACTTCGTCCGCCGGACTCGGAATCGGGCGAGACTTTGCGAGCGGCCTCTGCCTGCCAAAAATAGGCCGCGGCCACAGCCGCGCCAAAAAATAACCACCCGAAGGTCGGCGCGTCCAAACCCCCCAGCGGAAAATTAGCCAAAAAACTGGTGGGCTATAGCCTTGGGGGGAGGGGCTGGCCGACTTCATCCGCCGAACTCGGAATGAGGCGAGACTTTGCGAACAGCCTCCGCGTGCCAAAAATATAACGCGGGCACAGCCGCGCCCAAAAATAACCCACCGAAGGTCGGCGCGCCCAAACCCCCCAGCGGAAAAATGGCCAAAAAACAGGTGCGCTATATCATTGGGTGGAGGGGCTGGCCCACTTCGTCCGCCGGACTCGGAATGGGGCGAGACTTTACGAGTGGCCTCCGCGTGCCAAAAATAGGCCGCGGCCACAGCCGCGCCCAAAAATAATCCCCCGAAGGTCGACGCGCCCAAACCCCCCAGCGGAAAAATGGCCAAAAAACGGGTGCGCTATAGCCTTGGGGGGACGGGCTGGCCAAATTCGTCCGCCGGACTCGGAATGGGGCGAGACTTTGCGAGCGGACTCCGCGTGCCAAAAATAGGCCTAGGGCACAGCCGCGCCCAAAAATAACCCCCCGAAGGTCGGCGCGCCCAAACCCCCCAGCGGAAAAATGGCCAAAAAACGGGTGCGCTATAGCCTTGGGGGTAGGGGCTGGCCCACTTCGTCCGCCGGACTCGGAATGGGGCGAGACTTTGCGAACGGCCTCCGCGTGCCAAAAATAGGCAGCGGGCACAGCCGCGCCCAAAAATAACCGCCCGAAGGCCGGGGCGCCAATGTCCTGCGGAAAAAGGCCACAAAAACGGGTGGGCCATATCCTTGGGTGGTGGGCCTGGCCCACTTCGTCCGCCGGACTCGGAATGACGCGAGACTTTGCGAGGGCCCTCCGTGTGCCAAAAATAGGCCGCGGGCGCAGCCGCGCCCAACAATAACCCCCGGAAGGTCGGCGCGCCCAAACCCCCCAGCGGAAAAATGGCCAAAAAACGGGTGCGCTATAGCCTTGGGGGTAGGGGCTGGCCCACTTCGTCCGCCGGACTCGGAATGGGGCGAGACTTTGCGAACGGCCTCCGCGTGCCAAAAATAGGCAGCGGGCACAGCCGCGCCCAAAAATAACCGCCCGAAGGCCGGGGCGCCAATGTCCTGCGGAAAAAGGCCACAAAAACGGGTGGGCCATATCCTTGGGTGGTGGGGCTGGCCAACTTCGTCCGCCGGACTCGGAATGACGCGAGACTTTGCGAGGGCCCTCCGTGTGCCAAAAATAGGCCGCGGGCACAGCCGCGCCCAACAATAACCCCCGGAAGGTCGGCGCGCCCAAACCCCCCAGCGGAAAAATGGCCAAAAAACGGGTGCGCTATAGCCTTGGGGGGACGGGCTGGCCAAATTCGTCCGCCGGACTCGGAATGGGGCGAGACTTTGCGAGCGGACTCCGCGTGCCAAAAATAGGCCTAGGGCACAGCCGCGCCCAAAAATAACCCCCCGAAGGTCGGCGCGCCCAAACCCCCCAGCGGAAAAATGGCCAAAAAACGGGTGCGCTATAGCCTTGGGGGGAGGGGCTGGCCCACTTCGTCCGCCGGACTCGGAATGGGGCGAGACTTTGCGAACGGCCTCCGCGTGCCAAAAATAGGCAGCGGGCACAGCCGCGCCCAAAAATAACCGCCCGAAGGCCGGGGCGCCAATGTCCTGCGGAAAAAGGCCACAAAAACGGGTGGGCCATATCCTTGGGTGGTGGGGCTGGCCAACTTCGTCCGCCGGACTCGGAATGACGCGAGACTTTGCGAGGGCCCTCCGTGTGCCAAAATAAGGCCGGGCACAGCCGCGCCCAAAAATAACCCCCGGAAGGTTTGCGGCGCCAAAACCCCCAGCGGAAAAAGGGCCAAAAAACGGGTGGGCTATAGCCTTGGGGGGAGGGGCTTGCCAACTTCGTCCGCCGGACTCAGAATGGGGCGAGACTTTACAAGCGGCCTCCGCGTGCCAAAAATAGGCCGCAGGCACAACCGCGCCCAAAAATAACCCCCGGAAGGTTGGCGCGCCCAAACCCCCCAGCGGAAAAATGGCCAAAAAATGGGTGGGCTATAGCCTTGGGGGGAGGGGCTGGCCAACCTCGTCCGCCGGACTCGGAATGGGGCGAGACTTTGCAAGGGCCCTCCGTGTGCAAAAATTGGCCGTGGACAAAGCCGCACTAAAAATAAGCACCCGAAGGTCGTGGTGCCAAAACCCCAGCTGAAAAATGGCCAAAATATGGGTGGGCTATAGCCTTGAAGGGGGCGCGGGCGAGTTCGTCCGCCGGACTCGGAATGCGGTGAGACTTTGCGAGGGATTCGGGGTGCCAAAAATAAGCCGCGGGCAAAGCCGCGCCCAAAAATAAGCCCCCGAAGGTCGTGGTGCCAAAACCCCCCAGCGAAAAAATGGCCACAAAATGGGTGGGCTTTAGCCTTGGTGGGGGTCGCGGGCGAAGTTCGTCCGCCGGACTCGGAATGGGGCAAGACTTTGCGAGGGGCCTCGGGGTGCCAAAACTAAGCCGCGAGCAAAGCCGCGCCCAAAAATAAGCGCCCGAAGGTCGTGGTGCCAAAACCCCCCAGCGTAAAAATTGCCAAAAAACGGGTGGGCTATAGCCTTGGTGGGGGGCGCGGGCGAAGTTCGTCCGCCGGACTCGGAATATGGCGAGGCTTTGCGAGGGGCCTCCGGGTGCGAAAAATAAGCCGCGGGCAAAGCCGCACCCAAAAATAAGCGCCCGAAGGTCGTGCTGCCAAAACCCCCCAGCGGAGAAATGGCCAAAAAATGGGTGGGCTATAGCCTTGGTGGGGGGCGCGGGCGAAGTTCGTCCGCCGGACTCGGAATATGGCGAGGCTTTGCGAGGGGCCTCGGGGTGCCAAAGATAAGCCACGGGCAAAGCCAAGCCCAAAAATAAGCATCCAAAGGTCGTGGTGCCAAAACCCCCCAACGGAAAAATGTCCAAAAAACGGGTGGCCAATAGCCTTGGTGGGGGGCGCGGGCAAAGTTCGTCCGCCGGACTCGGAATGGGGCGAGACTTTGCGAGGGGCCTCGGGGTGCCAAAGATAAGCCACGGGCAAAGCCAAGCCCAAAAATAAGCATCCAAAGGTCGTGGTGCCAAAACCCCCCAGCTGAAAAATGCCCAAAAAACGGGTGGGCTATAGCCTTGGTGGGGCAGGCGGGCGAAGTTCGTCCGCCGGACTCGGAATGGGGCGAGACCTTGCGAGGGGCCTCGGGGTGCCAAAAATAAGCCGCGGACAAAGCCGCGCCCAAAAATAAGCACCCGAAGTTCGTCGTGCCAAAACCCCCCAGCGGAAAAATAGCCAAAAAACGGGTGGGCTATAGCCTTGGTGGGGGGCGCGGGCGAAGTTCGTCCGCCGGACTCGGAATGAGGCGAGACCTTGCGAGGGGCCTCGGGGTGCCAAAAATAAGCTGCGGGCAAAGCCGCGCCCAAAAATAAGCGCCCGAAGGTCGTGGTGCCAAAACCCCCCAGCGGAGAAATGGCCAAAAAATGGGTGGGCTATAGCCTTGGTGGGGGGCGCGGGCAAAGTTCGTCCGCCGGACTCGGAATATGGCGAGACTTTGCGAGGGGCCTCGGGGTGCCAAAAATAAGCCACGGGCAAAGCCGCGCCCAAAAATAAGCGCCCGAAGGTCGTGGTGCCAAAACCCCCCAGCGGAAAAATGCCCAAAAAACGGGTGGGCTATAGCCTTGGTGGGGAGCGCCGGTGAAGTTCGTCCGCCGGACTCGGAATATGGCGAGACTTTGCGAGGGGCCTCGGGGTGCAAAAAATAAGCCGCGGGCAAAGCCGCGCCCGAAGGTCGTGGTGCCAAAACCCCCCAGCGGAAAAATGGCCAAGAAACGGGTGGCGATAGCCTTGGTGGGGGGCGCGGGTGAAGTTCGTCCGCCGGACTCGGAATGGGACAAGACTTTGCGAGGGGCCTCGGGATGCCAAAGATAAGCCGCAGGCAAAGCCACGCCCAAAAATAAGCACCCGAAGGTCATGGTGCCAAAACCCTCCAGCGGAAAAATGGCCAAAAAATGGGTGGGCTATAGCCTTGGTGGGGGCGCTGGGCGAGTTCGTCCGCCGGACTCGGAATTTGTTTAGACTTTGTGAGGGGCCTCGGGTTGCCAAAGATAAGCCTCGGGCAAAGCCGCGCCCAAAAATAAGCGCCCGAAGGTCGTGGTGCCAAAACCCCCCAGCGGAAAAATGGCCAAAAACGGCCAAAAACGGGTGGGCTATAGCCTTGGTGGGGAGCGCTGGTGAAGTTCGTCCACGGACTCGGAATATGGCGAGACTTTGTGAGGGGCCTCGGGTGCCAAAAATAAGCGCATGGGCAAAGCCACGTCCGAAGGGCGTGGTGCCAAAACCCCCCAGCGGAAAAATGGCCAAAAAACGGGTGGCAATAGCCTTGGTGGGGGACGCGGGCGAAGTTCGTCCGCTGGACTCGGAATGGGGTGAGACTTTGCGAGGGGCCTTGGGGTGCCAAAGATAAGCCGTGGGCAAAGCCGTGCCCAAAAATAAGCCCCCGAAGGTCGTGGTGCCAAAACCCCCCAGCGGAAAAATGGCCAAAAAACGGGTGGGCTATAGCCTTGATGGGTGGCGCGGGCGAAGTTCGTCCGCCGGAGTTGGAATGGGCCGAGCCTTTGCGAGGGGCCTCGGGGTGCCAAAAATAAGCCACGGGCAAAGCCGCGCCCAAAAATAAGCGCCCGAAGGTCGTGGTGCCAAAACCCCCCAGCGGAAAAATGCCCAAAAAACGGGTGGGCTACAGCCTTGGTGGGGAGCGCCGGTGAAGTTCGTCCGCCGGACTCGGAATATGGCGAGACTTTGTGAGGGGCCTCGGGGTGCAAAAATAAGCCGCTGGCAACGTGGCAAAAATAAGCCGAAGGTCGTGGTGCCAAAACCCCCCAGCGGAAAAATGGCCAAAAAACGGGTGGCAAGAGCCTTGGTGGGGGGCGCGGGTGAAGTTCGTCCGCCGGACTCGGAATGGGGCGAGACTTTGCGAGGGGCCTCAGGATGCCAAAGATAAGCCGCGGACAAAGCCACGCCCAAAAATAAGCAGCCGAAGGTCGTGGTGCCAAAACCCTCCAGCGGAAAAATGGCCAAAAAATGGGTGGGCTATAGCCTTGGTGGGGGGCGCGGGCGAAGTTCGTCCGCCGGACTCGGAATATGGTGAGACTTTGTGAGGGGCCTCGGGGTGCCAAACATAAGCCACGGGCAAAGCCGCGCCCAAAAATAAGCGCCCGAAGGTCGTGGTGCCAAAACCCCCCAGCGGAAAAATGGCCAAAAAACGGGTGGGCTATAGCCTTGGTGGGGAGCGCGGGTGAAGTTCATCCGCCGGACTCGGAATATGGCGAGACTTTGTGAGGGGCCTCGGGGTACCAAAAATAAGCCGCGGGCAACGCCGCGCCCGAAGGTCGTGGTGCCAAAACCCCCCAGCGGAAAAATGGCCAAAAAACGGGTGGCAATAGCCTTGGTGGGGGCGCTGGCGAAGTTCGTCCGCCGGACTCGGAATGGGGTGAGACATTGCGAGGGGCCTCGGGGTGCCAAAGATAAGCCGTGGGCAAAGCCGCGCCAAAAATATAAGCCGAAGGTCGTGGTGCCAAAACCCCAGCGGAAAAATGGCCAAAAACGGGTGTGGGCTATAGCCTTGATGGGTGGCGCGGGTGAAGTTCGTCCACGGACTCGGAATGGGCCGAGACTTTGCGTGGGGCCCGGGGGTGCAAAAATAAGCCGAGGCAAAAGCCGCTCCAAAAAATAAGCGCCCGAAGATCGTGGGGCCAAAACCCCCCAACGGAAAAATGGCCAAAAAACGGGTGGGCTATAGCCTTGGTGGGGGCGCAGCGGTGAAGTTCGTCCGCCCGGACTCGGAATATGGCGAGACTTTGTGAGGGGCCTCGGGGTGCAAAAATAAATAAGCCGCTGGCAAAAAGAAGCGCCCAAAGGTCGTGGTCCCAAAACCCCCCAGCGGAAAAATAGCCAAAAAACGGGTGGGCTATAGCCTTGGTGGGGGGCGCGGGCGAAGTTCGTCCGCCGGACTCGGAATGGGGCGAGACTTTGCGAGGGGCGTTGGGGTGCCAAAAATAAGCCACGGGCAAAGCCACGCCCAAATATAAGCTCCCGAAGGTCGTGGTGCCAAAACCCCCCAGCCGAAAAATGGCCAAAAAACGGGTGGGCTATAGCCTTGGTGGGGGGCGCGGGCGAAGTTCGTCCGCCTGACTCAAAATGGGGTGAGACTTTGTGAGGGGCATCGGGGTGCCAAAAATAAGCCGCGGGAAAAGCCGCGCCAAAAAATAAGCGCCTGAAGGTCGTGGTGCCAAAACCCCCCAGCGGAAAAATGGCCAAAAAACGGGTGGGCTATAGCCTTGGTGGGGGGCGCGGGCGATGTTCGTCCGCCGGACTCGGAATGGGGCGAGACTTTGCGAGGGGCCTCGGGGTGCCAAAAATAAGCCGCGGACAAAGCCGCGCCCAAAAATAAGCGCTCGAAGGTCGTGGTGCAGAAACCCCCCAGCGGAAAAATGGCTAAAAAACGGGTGGGCTATAGCCTTGGGGGGAGGGGCCGGCGAACTTCGTCCGCCGGACTCGGAATGGGGCGAGACTTTGCGAGCGGCCTCGGGTGCAAAAATAAGCCATGGGCAAAGCCGCGCCCAAAAATAAGCGCCCGAAGGTCGTGGTGCCAAAACCCCAGCGGAAAAATGGCCAAAAATGGGTGGAGCTATAGGTGGGGGGCGCGGCGAAGTTCGTCCGCCTCGGACTCGGAATGGGGTGAGACTTTGCGAGGGGCCTCGGGTACCAAAAAAAAAATAGGCAAAGCCGCGACCAAAAATAAGCGCCCGAAGGTCGTGGTGCCAAAACCTCCCAGCGGAAAAATGGCCAAAAAACGGGTGGGCTATAGCCTTGGTGGGGGGCGCGGGAGAAGTTCGTCCGCCGGACTCAGAATGAGGCGAGACTTTGCGAGGGGCCTCGGGGTGCCAAAAATAAGCCGCGGCAAAAACCGCGACCAAAAATAAGCACCCAAGGTCGTGGTGCCAAAACCCTCCAGCGGAAAAATGGCCAAAAATGGGTGGGCTATAGCCTTGGTGGGGGGGCGCGGGCGAAGTTCGTCCGCTGGACTGAATGGGGCGAGACCTTACGAGGGGCCTCGGGGTGCCAAAATAAGCCGCGGGCACAGCCGCTCCCGAAAATAAGCGCCGGAAGGTCGTGGTGCCAAATCCCCCCAGCGGAAAAATGGCCAAAAAACGGGTGGGCTATAGCCTTGGTGGTGGGCGTGGGGCGAAGTTCGTCCGCTGGACTTGGAATGGGGCGAGACTTTGCGAGGGGCCTCGGGGTGCAAAAATAAGCCGCGGTCAAAGCCCGGTCAAACCGCGCTTAAAAATAAGCCCCCGAAGGTCGTGGTGCCAAAACCCCCAGCGGAAAAATGGCCAAAAATGGGTGGGCTATAGCCTGGTGGGGGCAGGTGATGTTCGTCCGCGGACTCGGAATGGGGCGAGACTTTGCGAGGGGCCTCGGGGTGCAAAAATAAGCCGCGGGCAAAGCCGCGACCAAAAATAAGCGCCGGAAGGTCGTGATGCCAAATCCCCCCAGCGTAAAAATGGCCAAAAAACGGGTGGGCTATAGCCTTGGTGGGGGCGCGGCGGTTCGTTTGCCGGACTCGGAATGGGCGAGACCTTGCAAGGGGCCTCAGGGTGCCAAAATAAGCCGCTGGACAAAACCGTGCCCAAAAATAAGTACCGAAGGTCGTGGTGCCAAAACCCTCCAGCGGAAAAATGGCAAAAAAATGGGTGGGCTATAGCCTTGGTGGGGCGCGCTGCGAAGTTCGTCCGCCGGACTCGGGATGGGGCGAGACCTTGCGAGGGGCCTCGGGGTGCCAAAATAAACCACGGGCACAGCCGCGCCCAAAAATAAGCGCCCGAAGGTCGTGGTGCCAAAACCCCCCAGCGGAAAAATGGCCAAAAAACGGGTGGGCTATAGCCTTGGTGGGGGGCGTGGGCGAAGTTCGTCCGCTGGACTCGGAATGGGGCGAGACTTTGCGAGGGGCCTCGGGGTGCGAAAAATAAGCCGCGGTAAAAGCCGCGCCCAAAAATAAGCCCCCGAAAGTCGTGGTGCCAAAACCCCCCAGCGGAAAAATGGCCAAAAAACGGGTGGGCTATGGCCTTGGGGGGGGGCGCGGGCGAAGTTCGTCCGCCGGACTCCGAATGGGGCGAGACTTTGCGAGGGTCCTCGGGGTACCAAATATAAGCCGCGGGCAAACCCGCGCCCAAAAATAAACCCCCGAAGGTCGTGGTACAGAAACCCCCCAGCGGAAAAATGGCCAAAAAACGGGTGGGCTATAGCCTTGGTGGGGGGCGCGGCCGAAGTTCGTCCGCCGGACTCGGAATGGGGCGAGACTTTGCGAGGGGCCTCGGGGTGCCAAAAATAAGCCGCGGGCAAAGCCGCGCCCAAAAATAAGCGCCCGAAGGTCGTGGTGCCAAAACCCCCAGCGGAAAAATGGCCAAAAAACGGGTGGAGCCTTGGTCGGGGGCGCGGGTGAAGTTCGTCCGCCGGACTCGGAATGGGGCGAGACTTTGCGAGGGGTCTCGTGGTACCAAAACTAAGCCGCGGGTAGAGCCGCGACCAAAAATAAGCGCCCGAAGGTCGTGGTGCCAAATCCCCCCAGCGTAAAAATGGCCAAAAAACGGGTGGGCTATAGCCTTGGTGGGGGGCGCGGGCGAAGTTCGTTTGCCGGACTCGGAATGGGGCGAGACTTTGCGAGGGGCCTCGGGGTGCCAAAAATAAGCCGCGGGGGCAAAAGCCGCACCTAAAAATAAGTCCGCGAAGGTCGTGGTGCCAAAACCTTCCAGCGGAAAAATGGCCAAAAAATGGGTGGGCTGTAGCCTTGGTGGGGGGCGCGGGCGAAGTTCGTCTGCTGGACTCGGAATGGGGCGAGACCTTACGAGGGGCCTCGGGGTGCCGAAATAAGCCGCGGGCACAGCCGCTCCAGAAAATAAGCGCCGGAAGGTCGTGGTGCCAAAACCCCCCAGCGGAAAAATGGCCAAAAAACGGGTGGGCTATAGCCTTGGTGGTGGGCGTGGGCGAAGTTCGTCCGCTGGACTCGGAATGGGGCGAGACTTTGCGAGGTGCAACGGTGTGCAAAAAATAAGCCTCGGTCAAAGCTGCGCCCAAAAATAAGCCCCCGAAGGTCGTGGTGCCAAAACCCCCCAGCGGAAAAATGGCCAAAAAACGGGTCGAGCCTTGGTGGGGGGCGCAGGTGATGTTCGTCCGCCGGACTCGGAATGGGGCGAGACTTTGCGAGGGGTCTCGGGGTACCAAAATTAAGCCACGGGCAAAGCCGCGACCAAAAATAAGCGCCCGAAGGTCGTGGTGCCAAATCCCCCCAGCGTAAAAATGGCCAAAAAACGGGTGGGCTATAGCCTTGGTGGGGGGCGCGGGCGAAGTTCGTTTGCCAGACTCGGAATGGGGCGAGACTTTGCTAGGGGCCTCAGGGTACCAAAAATAAGCCGCGGACAAAACCGCACCCAAAAATAAGTACCCGAAGGTCGTGGTGCCAAAACCCTCCAGCGGAAAAATGGCCAAAAAATGGGTGGGCTATAGCCTTGGTGGGGGGCGCGGGCAAAGTTCGTCCGCCGGACTCGGGATGGGGCGAGACCTTGCGAGGGGCCTCGGGGTGCCAAAATAAACCGCGGGCACAGCCGCGCCCAAAAATAAGCGCCCGAAGGTCGTGGTGCCAAAACCCCCCAGCGGAAAAATGGCCAAAAAACGGGTGGGCTATAGCCTTGGTGGGGGGAGTGGGCGAAGTTCGTCCGCTGGACTCGGAATGGGGCGAGACTTTGCAAGGGGCCTCGGGGTGCCAAAAATAAACCGCGGTCAAAGCCGCGCCCAAAAATAAGCGCCCGAAGGTCGTGTTGCCAAAACCCCCCAGCGGAAAAATGGCCAAAAAACGGGTGGGCTATAGCCTTGGGGGGAGGGGCTGGCCAACTTCGTCCGCCGGACTCGGAATGGGGCGAAACTTTGCAAACGGCCTCCGTGTGCCAAAAATAGGCCGCGGGCACAGCCTCGCCCAAAAATAACCTCCCGAAGGCCGGGGCGCCCAAACCCCCCAGCGGAAAAATGGCCAAAACACGGGTGGGTTATAGCCTTGGGGGGAGGGGCTGGCCCACTTCGTCCGCCGGACTCGGAATGGGCCGAGACTTTGCGAGCGGCGTCCGTGCGCCAAAAAAAGGCCGGGGGCACAGCCGCGCCCAAATATAGCCCCCCGAAGGTCGGCGCGCCCAAACTTCCCATTGGAAAAATGGCCAAAAAACGAGTGGGCTATAGCCTTGGGGGGAGGGGCTGGCCAACTTCGTCCGCCGGACTCGGAATGGGGCGAGACTTAGCGAGCGGCCTCCGCGTGCCAAAAATAGGCCGCGGGCACAGCCGACCCCAAAAATAGCCCCCCGAAGGTCGGCGCGTCCAAACCCCCCAGCGGAAAAATGGCCAAAAAACGGGTGGGCTATAGCCTTGGGGGGAGGGGCTGGCCAACTTCGTCCGCCGGACTCGGAATGGGGCGTGACTTTGAGAGAGGCCTCCGCGTAACAAAAATAGGCCATGAGCACAGGCGCGCCCAAAAAATAACCGCCCGAAGGCTGGGGCACCAAGTTCGTCCAGCGGAAAAATGGCCAAAAAACGGGTGGGCTATAGCCTTAGGGGGAGGGGCTGGCCAACTTCGTCCGCCGGACTCGGAATGGGGTGAGACTTTGCGAGCGGCCTCCGCGTGCCAAAAATAGTCCGCGGGCACAGCCGTGCCCAAAAATAACGCTCTGAAGGTCGGCGCGCCCAAACCCCCCCGCGGAAAAATGGGCAAAAAACGGGTGGGCTATAGCCTTGGGGGGAGGGGCTGGCTAACTTCGTCCGCCGGACGCGGAATGGGGCGAGACTTTGCGAGCAGCCTCCGCGTGCCAAAAATAGGCCGCGGGCAAGGCAATGCCCAGAAATAACCTCCCAAAGGCCGGGGCGCCCAAACCCCCCAGCGGAAAAATGGCCAAAAAACGGGTGGGCTATAGCCTTGGGGGGAGGGGCTGGCCAACTTTGTCCGCCGGACTCGGAATGGGGCGAGACTTAGCGAGCGGCCTCCGCGTGCCAAAAATAGGCCGCGGGCACAGCCGCCCCCAAAAATAGCCCCCCGAATGTCGGCGCGCCCAAACCCCCCAGCGGAAAAATGGCCAAAAAACGGGTGGGCTATAGCCTTGGGGGGAGGGGCTGGCCCACTTCGTCCGCCAGACTCGGAATGGGGTGAGACTTAGCGAGCGGCCTCCGCGTGCCAGAAATAGGCCGCGGGCACTGCCGCGCCCAAAAATAACCGCCCGAAGGCCGGGGCGCCAAGTTCGTCCAGCGGAAAAATGGCCAAAAAATGGGTGGGCTATAGCCTTGGGGGGAGGGGCTGGCCAACTTCGTCCGCCGGACTCGGAATGGGGCGAGTCTTTACGAGCGCCCTCCGCGTGCCAAAAATAGGCCACGGGCACAGCCGCGCCCAAAAATAGCCCCCCGAAGGTCGGCGCGCCCAAACCCCCCAGCGGAAAAATGGCCAAAAAACGGGTGGGCTATAGCCTTGCGGGTAGGGGCTGGCCCACTTCGTCCGCCGGACTCGGAATGGGGCGAGACTTTGCCAGCGGCCTACGCGTGCCAAAAATAAGCCGCGGGCACAGCCGCGCCCAAAAATAACCCGCCGAAGGCCGGGACGCCAAGTTCGTCCAGCGGAAAAAGGCCACAAAAACGGGTGGGCTATAGCCTTGGGAGGTGGGGCTGGCCAACTTCGTCCGCCGGACTCGGAATGGCGCGAGGCTTTGTTAGGGGCCTCCGTGTGCCAAAAATAGGGCGCGGGTACAGCCGCGCCCAAAAATAACCGCCCGAAGGCCGGGGCGCCAAGTTCGTCCAGCGGAGAAAGGCCACAAAAACGGGTGGGCTATAGCCTTGGGGGGTGGGGCTGGCCAACTTCGTCCGCCGGACACGGAATGGCGCGAAACATTGCGAGGGGCCTCCGTGTGCCAAAAATAGGCCGCGGTCACAGCAACGCCAAAAAATAACCGCCCGAAGGCCGGGGCGCCAAGTTCGTCCAGCGGAGCAAGGCCACAAAAACGGGTGGGCTATAGCCTTGGGGGGTGGGGCTGGCCAACTTCGTCCGCCGGACTCGGAATGGCGCGAAACATTGCGAGGGGCTTCCGTGTGCCAAAAATAGGCCGTTGTCACAGCCGCGCCCAAAAATAACCGCCCGAAGGCCGGGGCGCCAAGTTCGTCCAGCGGAGCAAGGCCACAAAAACGGGTGGTCTATAGCCTTGGGGGGTGGGGCTGGCCAACTTCGTCCTCCGGACTCGGAATGTCGCGAGACTTTGCGAGGGCCATCCGTGTGCCAAAAATAGGCCGCGGGCACACCCGCGCCCAAAAATAACCCCCGGAAAGTCGGCGCGTCCAAACCCCCCAGCGGAAAAATGGCCAAAAAACGGGTGGGCTATAGCCTTGGGGGGAGGGGCTGGCCGACTTCGTCCGCCGGACTCGGAATGGGGCAAGACTTTGCGAGCGGCCTCCGCGTGCCAAAAATAGGCCGCGGCCAAAATAACCACCCAAAGGTCGGCGCGCCCAAACCCCCCAGCGGAGAAATAGCCACACAACGGGTGGGCTATAGCCTTGGGGGGAGGGGCTGGCCAACTTCGTCCGCCGGACTCGGAATGGGGCGAGACTTTGCGAGTGGCGTCCGCGTGCCAAAAATAGGCTGCGGGCACAGCCGCGTGCAAAAATAACCCCCCCAAGGTCGGCGCACCCAAACCCCCTAGCGGAAAATTGGACAAAAAACGGGTGCGCTATAGCCTTGGGGGGAGGGGCTGGCCAACTTCGTCCGCCGGACTCGGAATGGGGCGAGACTTTGCGAACGGCCTCCGCGTGCCAAAAATAGGCCGTGGGCACAGCCACGGCCAAAAATAACCCCCCGAAGGTCGGCGCGGCCAAACCCCCCAGCGGATAAAAGGCCAAAAAACAGGTGCGCTATAGCCTTGGGTGGAGGGGCTGGCCCTCTTCGTCCGCCGGACTCGGAATGGGGCGAGACTTTGCGAGCGGCCTCCGCATGCCAAAAATAGGCCGCGGGCACAGCCGCACCCAAAAATAATCCCCCGAACGTCGGCGCGCCCAAACCCCCCAGCGGAAAAATGGCCAGAAAACGGGTGCGCTATAGCCTTGGGTGGAGGGGCTGGCCCTCTTCGTCCGCCGGACTCGGAATGGGGCGAGACTTTGCGAGCGGCCTCCGCATGCCAAAAATACTCCGCGGGCACAGCCACACCCAAAAATAATCCCCCGAAGGTCGGCGCGCCCAAACCCCCAAGCGGAAAAATGGCCAAAAAACGGGTGCGCTATAGCCTTGGGGGGACGGGCTGGCCCACTTCGTCCGCCGGACTCGGAATGGGGCGAGACTTTGCGAGCGGACTCCGCGTGCCAAAAATAGGCCGTGGGCACAGCCGCGCGAAAAATTACACCCCCAAGGTCGGCGCGCCCAAACCCCCCAGCGGAAAAATGGCCAAAAAACGGGTGCGCTAAATCCTTGGGGCTAAGGGCTGGCCCACTTCGTCCGCGGGACTCGGAATGGGGCGAGACTTTGCCAGCGGCCTACACGTGCCAAAAATAAGCCGCGGGCACAGCTGCGCCCAAAAATAACCCCCCGAAGGCCGGGGCGCCAAGTTCGTCCAGCGGAAAAAGGCCACAAAAACGGGTGGACTATAGCCTTGGGAGGTGGGGATGGCCAACTTTGACCGCCGGACTCGGAATGGCGCGAGGATTTGTTAGGGGCCTCCGTGTGCCAAAAATAGGGCGCGGGCACATCCGCACCCAAAAATAACTGCCCGAAGGCCGGGGCGCCAAGTTCGTCCAGCGGAGAACGGCCACAAAAACGGGTGGGCTATAGCCTTGGGGGGTGGGGCTGGCCAACTTCGTCCACCGGACTCGGAATGGCACGAAACATTGCGAGGGGCCTCTGTGTGCCAAAAATAGGCCGCGGTCACAGCCGCGCCAAAAAATAACCGCCCGAAGGCCGGGGCGCCGAGTTCGTCCAGCGGAGCAAGGCCACAAAAACGGGTGGGCTGTAGCCTTGGGGGGTGGGGCTGGGCAACTTCGTCCGCCGGACTCGGAATGGCGCGAGACTTTTCGAGGGCCCTCCGTGTGCCAAAAATAGGCCGCGGGCACACCCGCGCCCAAAAATAAACCCCCGAAGGTCGGCGCGCCCAAACCCCCCGGCGGAAAAACGGCCAAAAAACGGGTGCGCTATAGCCTTGGGGGGAGGGGCTGGCCAACTTCGTCCGCCGGACTCGGAATGGGGCGAAACTTTGCGAGCGGCCTCCACGGACCAAAAATAGGCCGCGGGCACAGCCGCGCCAAAAAATAACCCCCCGATGGTGGGCGCGCCCAAACTCCCCAGCGGAAAAATGGGCAAAAAACGGGTGCGCTATAGCCTTGGGGGGGGCCTGGCCTACTTCGTCCGCCGGACTCGGAATGGGGGGAGACTTTGCCAGCGGCCTCCGCGTGCCAAAAATAGGCCGCGGACAAAGCCGCGCCCAAAAATAAGCACCGAAGGTCGTGGTGCCAAAAACCCCAGCGGAAAAATGGCCAAAACGGGTGGGCTATAGCCTTGGTGGGGGCGCGTGGCGAAGTTCGTCCGCCCGGACTCGGGAATGGGGCGAGACCTTGCGAGGGGCCTCGGGTACCAAAATAGGCCGCGGGCACAGCCGCGCCCAAAAATAAGCGCCGAAGGTCGTGGTGCCAAAACCCCAGCGGAAAAATGGCCAAAAACGGGTTGGGCTATAGGCTTAGTGTGGAGCGCGGTGAAGTTCGTCCACGGACTCGGAATATGGCGAGGCTTTGCGAGGGGCCTCGGGTGCAAAAATAAGCCGCGGGCAAAGCCGCGCCCGAAGGTCGTGGTGCCAAAACCCCCCAGCGGAAAAATGGCCAAAAAACGGGTGGCAATAGCCTTGGTGGGGGGCGCGGGTGAAGTTCGTCCGCCGGACTCGGAATGGGGCGAGACTTTGAGAGGGGCCTCACGATGCCAAAAATAAGCCGCGGGCAAAGCCACACCCAAAAATAAGCACCCGAAGGTCGTGGTGCCAAAACCCCCCAGCGGAAAAATGGCCAAAAAATGGGTGGGCTATAGCCTTGGTGGGGGGCGCGGGCGAAGTTCGTCCGCCGGACTCGGAATATGGTGAGACTTTGTGAGGGGCCTCGGGGTGCCAAAAATAAGCCACGGGCAAAGCCGCGCCCAAAAATAAGCGCCCGAAGGTCGTGGTACCAAAACCCCCCAGCGGAAAAATGGCCAAAAAACGGGTGGGCTATAGCCTTGGTGGGGAGTGCGGGTGAAGTTCGTCCGCCGGACTTGGAATATGGCGAGACTTTGTGAGGGGCCTCCGGGTGCCAAAAATAAGCCGCGGGCAAAGCCGCGCCCAAAGGGCGTGGTGCCAAAACCCCCCAGCGGAAAAATGGCCAAAAAACGGGTGGCAATAGCCTTGGTGGGGGACGCAGGCGAAGTTCGTCCGCCGGACTCGGAATGGGGTGAGACTTTGCGAGGGGCCTTGGGGTGCCAAAGATAAGCCGTGGGCAAAGCCGCGCCCAAAATTAAGCCCCGTAGGGCGTGGTGCCAAAACCCCCCCGCGGAAAAATGGCCAAAAAACGGGGGGGCTATAGCCTTGCTGGGTGTCGCGGGCGAAGTTCGTCCGCCGGACTCGGAATGGGGCGAGACTTTGCGAGGGGCCTCGGGGTGCCAAAAATAAGCCACGGGCAAAACCGCTACCAAAAATAAGCACCCAAGGTCGTGGTGCCAAAACCCCAGCGAAAAAATGGCCAAAAATGGGTGGGCTATAGCCTCGGAGGGGGCGGGCGGTTCGTCCGCCCGGACTCGGAATGGGGCGAGACTTTGCGAGGGGCCTCGGGGTGCCAAAAATAAGCCATGGCAATGCCGCGCCCGAAGGTCGTGGTGCCAAAACCCCCAGCGGAAAAATGGCCAAAAACGGGTGGCCAATAGCCTTGGTGGGGGCGCAGGCGAGTTCGTCCGCCCGGACTCGGAATGGGGCGAGACCTTGCGAGGGGCCTCGGGTGCCTAAAATAAGCCGCGGGCAAAACCGCGCCTAAAAATAAGTACCCGAAGGTCGTGGTGCCAAAACCCTCCAGCGGAAAATGGCCAAAAACGGGTGGGCTATAGCCTTGGTGGGGGCGCTGGGCGAAGTTCGTCCGCCGGACTCGGAATGGGGCGAGACCTTGCGAGGGGCCTCGGAGTACCAAAATAAGCTGTGGGCACAGCCGCGCCCAAAAATAAGCGCCCGAAGGTCGTGGTGCCAAAACCCCCCAGCGGAAAAATGGCCAAAAAACGGGTTGGCTATAGCCTTGGTGGGAGGCGCGGGCGAAGTTCGTCCGCCGGACTCGGAATGGGGTGAGACTTTGCGAGGGGCCTCGGGGTGCCAAAAATAAGCCGCGGTAAAAGCCGCGCCCAAAAATAAGCCCCCGAAGGTCGTGGTGCCAAAACCCCCCAGCGGAAAAATGGCCAAAAAACGGGTGGGCTATGGCCTTGGTGGGGCGCTGGCGGAGTTCGTCCGCCCGGACTCGAATGGGGCGAGACTTTGCGAGGGCTTCGGGTACCAAATATAAACTTGGCAAACCCGCGCCCAAAAATAAACCCCCGAAGGTCGTGGTACAGAAACCCCCCAGCGGAAAAATGGCCAAAAAACGGGTGGGCTATAGCCTTGGTGGGGGGCGCGGCCGAAGTTCGTCCGCCGGACTCGGAATGGGGCGAGACTTTGCGAGGGGCCTCGGGGTGCCAAAAATAAGCCGCGGGCAAAGCCGCACCCAAAAATAAGCGCCCGAAGGTCGTGGTGCCAAAACCCCCCAGCGGAAAAATGGCCAAAAAACGGGTGGAGCCTTGGTCGGGGGCGCGGGTGAAGTTCGTCCGCCGGACTCGGAATGGGGCGAGACTTTGCGAGGGGTCTCGTGGTACCAAAACTAAGCCGCGGGTAAAGCTGCGACCAAAAATAAGTGCCCGAAGGTCGTGGTGCCAAATCCCCCCAACGTAAAAATGGCCAAAAAACGGGTGGGCTATAGCCTTGGTGGGGGGCGCGGGCGAAGTTCGTTTGCCGGACTCGGAATGGGGCGAGACTTTGCGAGGGGCCTCGGGGTGCCAAAAATAAGCCGCGGGCAAAACCGCGCCCAAAAATAAGTACGCGAAGGTCGTGGTGCCAAAACCTTCCAGCGGAAAAATGGCCAAAAAATGGGTGGGCTGTAGCCTTGGTGGGGGGCGCGGGCGAAGTTCGTCTGCTGGACTCGGAATGGGGCGAGACCTTACGAGGGGCCTCGGGGTGCCAAAATAAGCCGCGGGCACAGCCGCTCCAGAAAATAAGCGCCGGAAGGTCGTGGTGCCAAAACCCCCCAGCGGAAAAATGGCCAAAAAACGGGTGGGCTATAGCCTTGGTGGTGGGCGTGGGCGAAGTTCGTCCGCTGGACTCGGAATGGGGCGAGACTTTGCGAGGGGCCTCGGGGTGCCAAAAATAAGCCACGGTCAAAGCCGCGCCCAAAAATAAGCCCCCGAAGGTCGTGGTGCCAAAACCCCCCAGCGGAAAAATGGCCAAAAAACGGGTGGAGCCTTGGTGGGGGGCGCAGGTGATGTTCGTCCGCCGGACTCGGAATGGGGCGTGACTTTGAGAGAGGCCTCCGCGTGACAAAAATAGGCCGTGAGCACAG
This sequence comes from Citrus sp. QX-2021, assembly GCA_030444885.1. Lineage (NCBI taxonomy): Eukaryota > Viridiplantae > Streptophyta > Magnoliopsida > Sapindales > Rutaceae > Citrus > Citrus sp. QX-2021. The sequence continues at coordinate 11,311 of JAUJEF010000218.1, read as the reverse complement.
GCGCGCCCAAAAATAACCGCCCGAAGGCTGGGGTGCCAAGTTCGTCAAGCGGAAAAATGGCCAAAAAACGGGTGGGCTATAGCCTTAGGGGGAGGGGCTGCCCAACTTCGTCCGCCGGACTCGGAATGGGGTGAGACTTTGCGAGCGGCCTCCGCGTGCCAAAAATAGTCCGCGGGCACAGCCGCGCCCAAAAATAACGCTCTGAAGGTCGGCGCGCCCAAACCCCCCCGCGGAAAAATGGGCAAAAAACGGGTGGGCTATAGCCTTGGGGGGAGGGGCTGGCTAACTTCGTCCGCCGGACACGGAATGGGGCGAGACTTTGCGAGCAGCCTCCGCGTGCCAAAAATAGGCCGCGGGCAAGGCAATGCCCAGAAATAACCTCCCAAAGGCCGGGGCGCCCAAACCCCCCAGCGGAAAAATGGCCAAAACACGGGTGGGTTATAGCCTTGGGGGGAGGGGCTGGCCCACAAATCCGCGGACTCGTAATGGGGCATGACTTTGCGAGCGGCTCTGCGCGTCAAAAAAAGGCCGGGGACACAGCCGCGCCCAAAAATAGCCCCCCGAAGGTCGGCGCGCCCAAACCCCCCAGCGGAAAAATGGCCAAAAAACGGGTGGGCTATAGCCTTGGGGGGAGGGGCTGGCCAACTTTGTCCGTTGGACTCGGAATGGGGCGAGACTTAGCGAGCGGCCTCCGCGTGCCAAAAATAGGCCGCGGGCACAGCCGCCCCCAAAAATAGCCCCCGAATGTCGGGCGCGTCCAAACCCCCAGCGGAAAAATGGCCAAAAAACGGGTGGGCTATAGCCTTGGGGGGAGGGGCTGGCCCACTTCGTCCGCCGGACTCGGAATGGGGCGAGACTTTGCGAGGGGCATCGGGGTGCCAAAAATAAGCCGCGGTCAAAGCCGCGCCCAAAAATAAGCGCCCGAAGGTCGTGTTGCCAAAACCCCCCAGCGGAAAAATGGCCAAAAAACGGGTGGGCTATAGCCTTGGGGGGAGGGGCTGGCCAACTTCGTCCGCCGGACTCGGAATGGGGCGAGACTTAGCGAGCGGCCTCCGCGTGCCAAAAATAGGCCGCGGGCACAGCCGCCCCCAAAAATAGCCCCCCGAATGTCGGCGCGTCCAACCCCCCAGCGGAAAAATGGCCAAAAAACGGGTGGGCTATAGCCTTGGGGGGAGGGGCTGGCCAACTTCGTCCGCCGGACTCGGAATGGGGCGAGACTTTGTGAGGCACCTCCGTGTGCCAAAAATAGGGCGCGGCTGGGGCTGGCCAACTTCGTCCGCCGGACTCGGAATGGCGCGAGACTTTGCGAGGGGCCTCTGTGTGCCAAAAATAGGCCGCGGACACAGCCGCGCCCAAAACTAACCGCCCGAAGGCCGTGGCGCCAAGTTCGTCCAGCAGACAAAGTCCACAAAAACGGGTGGGCTATAGCCTTGGGGGGTGGGGCTGGCCAACTTCGTCCGCCGGACTCGGAATGGCGCGAGACTTCGCGAGGGGCCTCCGTGTGCCAAAAATAGGCCGCGGGCACAGCTGCGCGCAAAAATAACCGCCCGAAGGCCGGGGCGCCAAGTTCGTCCAGCAGAAAAAGGCCACAAAAACAGGTGGGCTATAGCCTTGGGGCGTGGGGCTGGCCCACTTCGTCCGCCGGACTCGGAATGGCGCGAGACTTTGCGAGGGGCCTCCGTGTGCCAAAAATAGGCCACGGGCACAGCCGCGCCCAAAAATAACCACCCGAAGGCCGGGGTGCCCAGTTCGTCCAGCGGAAAAAGGCCACAAAAACGGGTGGGCTATAGCCTTGGGGGGTGGGGCTGGCCGACTTCGTCCGCCGGACTCGGAATGGTGCGAGACTTTGCGAGGGGCCTCCGTTTGCCAAATATAGGCCGCGGGCATAGCCGCGCCCAAAACTAACCGCCCGAAGGCCGGGGCACCAAGTTCGTCCAGCGGGAAAAGGCCACAAAAATGGGTGGGCTATAGCCTTGGGGGGTGGGGCTGGCCAACTTCGTCCGCCGGACTCGGAATGGCGCGAGACTTCGCGAGGGGCCTCGGTGTGACAAAAATAGGCCGCGGGCATAGCCGCGCCCAAAAATAACCACCCGAAGTCCGGGGCGCCAAGTTCGTCCAGCGGAAAAAGGCAACAAAAACAGGTCGGCTATATACTTGGGGGGTGGGGCTGGCCAACTTCGTCCGCCGGACTCGGAATGGCGCAAGACTTTGCGAGGGGCCTCCGTGTGCCAAAAATAGGCCGCGGGCAAAGCCGCGCCCAAAAATACCCGCCCGAAGGCCGGGCCGCCAAGTTCGTCCAGCGGAAAAAGGCCACAAAAACGCGTGGGCCATAGCCTTGGGGGGTGGGGCTGACCAACTTCGTCCGCCGCACTCGGAATGGAGCGAGCCTTTGCGAGGGGCCTCCGTGTGCCAAAAATAGGCTGCGGGCACAGCCGCGTCCAAAAATAACCGCCCGAACGCCGGGTCGCCAAGTTTGTCCAGCGGAAAAAGGCCACCAAAACGGGTGGGCTATAGCCTTGGGGGGTGGGGCTGACCAACTTCGTCCGCCGCACTTGGAATGGTGCGAGCCTTTGCGAGGGGCCTTCGTGTGCCAAAAATAGGCCACGGGCACAGCCGCGTCCAAAAATAACCGCCCGAATGCCGGGCCGCCAAGTTCGTCCAGCGGAAAAAGGCCGCAAAAACGGGTGGGCTATAGCCTTGGGGGGTGGGGCTGGCCCACTTCGTCCGCCGGACTCGGAATGGCGCGAGACTCTATGAGGGGCCTCCGTGTGCCAAAAATAGGCCGCGGGCACAGCCGCGCCCAAAAATAACCGCCCGAAGGCCAGGGCGCCAAGTTCGTCCAGCGGAAAAAGGCCACCAAAACGGGTGGGCTATAGCCTTGGGGGGTGGGGCTGGCCTAGTTCGTCCGCCGGACTCGGAATGGCGCGAGATTTTACGAGGGGCCTCCGTGTGCCAAAAATACACCTCGGGTACAGCCGCGCCCAAAAATAACCGCTTGAAGGCTGGGGCGCCAAGTTCGTCCAGCGGAAAAAGGCCACCAAAACGGGTGGGCTATAGCCTTGGGGGGTGGGGCTGGCCACCTTCGTCCGCCGGACTCGGTTAGGCGCGAGACTTTGCGAGGGGTCTCCGTGTGCCAAAAATAGGCCGTGGGCACAGCCGCGCACAAAAATAACCGCCCGAAGGCCGGGGCGCCAACTTCGTCCAGCGGAAATAGGCCACCAAAACGGGTGGGCTATAGCCTTGGGGGGTGGGGTTGGCTAACTTCATCCGCCGGACTCGGAATGGCGCGAGACTTTGCGAGGGGACTCCGTGTGCCAAAAATATGCCGCGGACACAGCCGCGCTAAAAAATAACCGCCCGAAGGCCAGGGCGCCAGGTTCGTCCAGCGGAAAAAGACCACCAAAACGGGTTGGATATAGCCTTGGGGGGTGGGGCTGGCCCACTTCGTCCGCCGGACTCGGAATGGCGCGAGACTTTGCGAGGGGCCTCCGAGTGCTAAAAATAGGCCGCGGGCACAGCCGCGCCCAAAAATAACCGCCCGAAGGCCGGGGCGCCAAGTTCCTCCAGCGGAAAAAGGCCACAAAAACGGGTGGGCTATAGCCTTCGGGGGTGGGGCTGGCCCACTTCGTCCGCCGGACTCGGAATGGCGCGAGACCATGCGAGGGGCCTCCGTGTGCCAAAAAAAGGCCGAGGGCTCAGACGCGCCCAAAACTAACCACCCGAAGGCCGGGGCGCCAAGTTCGTCCAGTGGAAAAAGGCCACAAAAACGGGTGGGCTATAGCCTTGGGGGGTGGGGCTGGCCAACTTCGTCCGCCGGACTCGGAATGGCGCGAGACTTTGCGAGGGGCCTCCGTGTGCCAAAAATAGGCCGCGGGCACAGCCGCGCCCAAAAATAACGGCCCGAAGGCTGGGGCGCCATGTTCGTCCAGCGGAAAAAGGCCACAAAAACGGGTGGGCTATAGCCTTCGGGGGTGGGGCTGGCCTACTTCGTCCGCCGGACTCGGAATGGCGCGAGACTATGCGAGGGGCCTCCGTGTGCCAAAAATAGGCCGAGGGCACAGACGCGCCCAAAACTAACCGCCCGAAGGCCGGGGCGCCAAGTTCGTCCAGCGGAAAAAGGCCACAAAAACGGGTGGGCTGTAGCCTTGGGGTGTGGGGCGGGCCCACTTCGTCCGACGGACTCGGAATGGCGCGAGACTTTGCGATGGGGCCTCCGTGTGCCAAAAGTAGGCCGCGAGCACAGCCGCGCCAAAAAAAATAACCGACCGAAGGCAGGGGCGCCAACTTTTGTCCAGCGGAAAAAGGCCACCAAAACGGGTGGGCTATAGCCTTCGGGGGTGGGGCTGGCCAACTTCGTCCGCCGGACTCGGAATGGCGCGAGACCATGCGAGGGGCCTCCGTGTGTAAAAAAAAGGCCGAGGGCACAGACGCGCCGAAAACTAACCACCCGAAAGCCGGGGCGCCAAGTTCGTCCAGCGGAAAAAGGCCACAAAAACGGGTGGGCTATAGCCTTGGGGGGTGGGGCTGGCCAACTTCGTCCGCCGGACTCGGAATGGCGCGAGACTTTGCGAGGCACATCCGTGCGCCAAAAATAAGCCGCGGGCACAGCCGTCCCCAAAAATACCCACCCGAAGGCCGGGGCGCCAAGTTCGTCCAGCGGAAAAAGGCCACAGAAAAGGGTGGGCTATAGCCTTGGCGGGTGGGGCTGGCCAACTTCCTCCGCCGGACTCGGAATGGCGCGAGACTTTGCGAGGCGCCTCAGTGTGCCAAAAATAGGCCGCGGGCACAGCCGCGCCCAAAAATACCCGCCCGAAGGCCGGGTCGCCAAGTTCGTCCAGCGGAAAAAGGCCACAAAAACGGGTGGGCTATAGCCTTGGGGGGTGGGGCCGGCCAACTTCGTCCGTCGGACTCGGAATGGCGCGAGACTTTACGAGGGGCCTCCGTGTGCCAAAAATAGGCCACGGGCAAAGCCGCGCCCAAAACTAACTGCCCGAAGGCCGGGGCGCCAAGTTCGTCCAACGGAAAAAGGCCACAAAAACGGGAGGGCTATATCCTTGGGGGGTGGGGCTGGCCAACTTCGTCAACCGGACTCGGAATGGCGCGAGACTTTGCGAGGCGCCTCCGTGTGGTAAAAATAGGCCGCGGGCACAGCTACGTGCAAAAATACCCGCCCGAAGGCCTGGGCGCCAAGTTCGTCCAGCGGAATAAGGCCACAAAAACGGGTGGGCTATAGCCTTGGGGGGTGGGGTTGGCCAACTTCGTCCGCCGGACTAGGAATGGTGCAAGACTTTGCGAGGTGCCTCCGTGTGCCAAAAATAGGCCGCGGGCACAGCCGCGGCCAAAAATACCCGCCCGAAGGCCGGGGCACCAAGTTCGTCCAGCGGAAAAAGGCCACAAAAAACGGGTGGGCTATAGCCTTGGGGGGTGGGGCTGGCCCACTTCGTCCGCCGGACTCGGAATGGCGCGAGACCATGCGAGGGGCTTCCGTGTGCCAAAAAAAGGCCGAGGGCACAGACGCGCCCAAAACTAACCACCCGAAAGCCGGGGCGCCAAGTTCGTCCAGCGGAAAAAGGCCACAAAAACGGGTGGGCTATAGCCTTGGGGGGTGGGGCTGGCCAACTTCGTCCGCCGGACTCGGAATGGCGCGAGACTTTGCGAGGCACCTCCGTGCGCCAAAAATAAGCCGCAGGCACAGCCGTCCCCAAAAATACCCGCCCGAAGGCCGGGGCACCAAGTTCGTCCAGCGGAAAAAGGCCACAAAAAACGGGTGGGCTATAGCCTTGGGGGGTGGGGCTGGCCAACTTCGTCCGCCGGACTCGGAATAGCGCGAGACTTTGCGAGGGGCCTCTGTGTGCCAAAAATAGGCCGCGGACACACTTGCGCCCAAAAATAACCGCCCGAAGGCCGGGGCGCCAAGTTCGTCCAGCGGAAAATGGCCACACAAAAACGGGTGGGCTATAGCCTTGGGGGGTGGGGCTGGCCGACTTCGTCCGCCGGACTCGGAATGGCGCGAGACTTTGCGAGGCGCCTCCGTGTGCCAAAAAGAGGACGCGGGCACAGCCGCGCCCAAAAATACCCGCCCGAAGGCCGGGGCGCCAAGTTCGTCCGGCGGAAAAAGGCCACAAAAACGGGTGGGGTATAGCCTTGGGGGGTGGGGCTGGCCAACTTCGTCCGCCGGACTCGGAATGGCGCGAGCGTTTGCGAGGGGCCTCCGTGTACCAAAAATAGGCCGTGGGTACAGCCACGCCCAAAAATAACAGCGCGAAGGCCGGGGCGCCAAGTTCGTCCAGCAGAAAAAGGCCACAAAAACGGGTGGGCTATAGCCTTGGGGGGTGGGGCTGGCCAACTTCGTCCCCCGGACTCGGAATGGCGCGAGACATTGCGAGGGGCCTCCGTGTACCAAAAATAGGCCGCGGGCACAGCCACGTCCAAAAAGAACCGCCCGAAGGCCGGGGCGCCAAGTTCGTACAGCGGAAAAAGGCCACAAAAACGGGTGGGCTATAGGCTTGGGGGATGGGGCTGGCCCACTTCGTCCGCCGGACTCAGAATGGTGCGAGACTTTGCGAGGGGCCTCTGTGTGCCAAAAATAGGCCGTGGACATAGCCGTGCCCAAAAATAACCGCCCGAAGGCCGTGGCGCCAAGTTCATCCAGCAGAAAAAGGCCACAAAAACGGGTGGTCTATAGCCTTGGGGGGTGGGGCTGAATCACTTCGTCCGCCGGACTCAGAATGGCGCGAGACTTTGTGAGGGGCCTCTGTGTGCCAAAAATAGGCCGCGGACACACTTGTGCCCAAAAATAACCGCCCAAAGGCCGGGGCGCCAAGTTCGTCCAGCGGAAAATGGCCACACAAAAACGGGTGGGCTATAGCCTTGGGGGGTGGGGCTGGCCAACTTCGTCCGCCGGACTCGGAATGGCGCGAGACATTGCGAGGGGCCTCCGTGTGCCAAAAATAGGCCGCGGGCACAGCCACGCCCAAAAATAACCGCCCGAAGGCCGGGGCGCCAAGTTCGTACAGCGGAAAAAGGCCACAAAAACGGGTGGGCTATAGGCTTGGGGGGTTGGGCTGGCCCACTTCGTCCGCCGGACTCAGAATGGCGCGAGACTTTGCGAGGGGCCTCTGTGTGCTAAAAATAGGCCGCGGACACAGCCGCGCCCAAAAATAACCGCCCGAAGGCCGTGGCGCCAAGTTCGTCCAGCAGACAAAGTCCACAAAAACGGGTGGGCTATAGCCTTGGGGGGTGGGGCTGGCCAACTTCGTCCGCCGGACTCGGAATGGCGCGAGAATTCGCGAGGGGCCTCCGTGTGCCTAAAATAGGCCGCGGGCACAGCTGCGCCCAAAAATAACCGCCCGAAGGCCGGGACGCCAAGTTCGTCCAGCAGAAAAAGGCCACAAAAACAGGTGGGCTATAGCCTTGGGGGGTGGGGCTGGCCCACTTCGTCCGCCGGACTCGGAATGGCGCGAGACTTTGCGAGGGGCCTCCGTTTGCCAAATATAGGCCGCGGGCATAGCTGCGTCCAAAACTAACCGCCCGAAGGCCGGGGCACCAAGTTCGTCCAGCGGGAAAAGGCCACAAAAATGGGTGGGCTATAGCCTTGGGGGGTGGGGCTGGCCAACTTCGTCCCCCGGACTCGGAATGGCGCGAGACTTTGCGAGGGGCCTCTGTGTGCCAAAAATAGGCCGCGGACACACTTGTGCCCAAAAATAACCGCCCAAAGGCCGGGGCGCCAAGTTCGTCCAGCGGAAAATGGCCACACAAAAACGGGTGGGCTATAGCCTTGGGGGGTGGGGCTGGCCAACTTCGTCCGCCGGACTCGGAATGACGCGTGCCTTTGCGAGGGGCCTCCGTGTGCCAAAAATAGGCCGCGGGCACAACCGCGTCAAAAAATAACCGCCCGAACGCCGGGTCGCCAAGTTTGTCCAGCGGAAAAAGGCCACCAAAACGGGTGGGCTATAGCCTTGGGGGGTGGGGCTGGCCGACTTCGTCCGCCGGACTCGGAATGGCGCGAGACATTGCGAGGGGCCTCCGTGTGCCAAAAATGGGCCGCGGGCACAGCCACGCCCAAAAAGAACCTCCCGAAGGCCGGGGCGCCAAGTTCGTACAGCGGAAAAAGGCCACAAAAACGGGTGGGCTATAGGCTTGGGGGGTGGGGCTGGCCCACTTCGTCCGCCGGACTCAGAATGCCGCGAGACTTTGCGAGGGGCCTCTGTGTGCCAAAAATAGGCCGCGGACACAGCCGCGCCCAAAAATAACCGGCCGAAGGCCGTGGCGCCAAGTTCGTCCAGCAGAAAAAGGCCACAAAAACGGTTGGGCTATAGCCTTGGGGGGTGGGGCTGGCCAACTTCGTCCGCCGGACTCGGAATGGCGCGAGACTTCGCGAGGGGCCTCCGTGTGCCAAAAATAGGCAGCTTGGCACAGCCGCGCCAAAAATACCCCCCCGCAGGCCGGGGCGCCCAGTTCGTCCAGCGGAAAAAGGCCACAAAAACGGGTGGGCTATAGCCTTGGGGGGTGGGGCTGGCCGACTTCGTCCGCCGAACTCGGAAAGGCGCGAGACTTTGCGAGGGGCCTCTGTTTGCCAAATATAGGCCGCGGGCATAGCTGCGTCCAAAACTAACCGCCCGAAGGCCGGGGCACCAAGTTCGTCCAGCGGGAAAAGGCCACAAAAATGGGTGGGCTATAGCCTTGGGGGGTGGGGCTGGCCAACTTCGTCCCCCGGACTCGGAATGGCGCGAGACATTGCGAGGGGCCTCCGTGTGCCAAAAATAGGTCACGGGCACAGCCACGCCCAAAAAGAACCGCCCGAAGGCCGGGGCGCCAAGTTCGTACAGCGGAAAAAGGCCACAAAAACGGCTGGGGTATAGGCTTGGGGGGTGGGGCTGGCCCACTTCGTCCGCCGGACTCAGAATGGCGCGAGACTTTGCGAGCGGCCTCTATGTACCAAAAATAGGCCGCTGACACAGCCGCGCCTAAAAATAACCACCCGAAGGCCGTGGCGCCATGTTCGTCCAGCAGAAAAAGGCCACAAAAACGGGTGGGCTATAGCCTTGGGGGGTGGGCCTGGCCAACTTCGTCCGCCGGACTCGGAATGGCGCGAGACTTTTCGAGGGGCTTCCGTGTGCCAAAAATAGGCCGCGGGCACAGCCACGCCCAAAAAGAACCGCCCGAAGGCCGGGGCGCCAAGTTCGTACAGCGGAAAAAGGCCACAAAAACGGGTGGGCTATAGGCTTGGCGGGTGGGGCTGGCCCACTTCGTCCGCCGGACTCAGAATGCCGCGAGACTTTGCGAGGGGCCTCTGTGTGCCAAAAATAGGCCGCGGACACAGCCGCGCCCAAAAATAACCGGCCGAAGGCCGTGGCGCCAAGTTCGTCCAGCAGAAAAAGGCCACAAAAACGGTTGGGCTATAGCCTTGGGGGGTGGGGCTGGCCAACTTCGTCCGCCGGACTCGGAATGGCGCGAGACTTCGCGAGGGGCCTCCGTGTGCCAAAAATAGGCCGCGGGCACAGCCGCGCCCAAAAATAACCACCCGAAGGCCGGGGCGCCCAGTTCGTCCAGCGGAAAAAGGCCACAAAAACGGGTGGGCTATAGCCTTGGGGGGTGGGGCTGGCCGACTTCGTCCGCCGAACTCGGAAAGGCGCGAGACTTTGCGAGGGGCCTCCGTTTGCCAAATATAGGCCGCGGGCATAGCTGCGTCCAAAACTAACCGCCCGAAGGCCGGGGCACCAAGTTCGTCCAGCGGGAAAAGGCCACAAAAATGGGTGGGCTATAGCCTTGGGGGGTGGGGCTGGCCAACTTCGTCCCCCGGACTCGAAATGGCGCGAGACATTGCGAGGCGCCTCCGTGTGCCAAAAATAGGTCACGGGCACAGCCACGCCCAAAAAGAACCGCCCGAAGGCCGGGGCGCCAAGTTCGTACAGCGGAAAAAGGCCACAAAAACGGGTGGGGTATAGGCTTGGGGGGTGGGGCTGGCCCACTTCGTCCGCCGGACTCAGAATGGCGCGAGACTTTGCGAGCGGCCTCTATGTACCAAAAATAGGCCGCTGACACAGCCGCGCCTAAAAATAACCACCCGAAGGCCGTGGCGCCATGTTCGTCCAGCAGAAAAAGGCCACAAAAACGGGTGGGCTATAGCCTTGGGGGGTGGGCCTGGCCAACTTCGTCCGCCGGACTCGGAATGGCGCGAGACTTTTCGAGGGGCTTCCGTGTGCCAAAAATAGGCCGCGGGCACAGCCACGCCCAAAAATAAGCACCCGAAGGCCGGGGCGCCAAGTTTGTCCAGCGGAAAAAGGCCACAAAAACGGGTGGGCTATAGCCTTGGGGGGTGGGGCTGGCCGACTTCGTCCGCCGGACTCGGAATGGCGCGAGACTTTGCGAGGGGCCTCCGTGTGCCAAATATAGGCCGCGGGCATAGCCGCGCCCAAAAATAACCGCCCGAAGGCCGGGGCGCCAAGTTCGTCCAGCGGAAAAAGGCCACAAAAACGGGTGGGCCATAGCCTTGGGGGGTGGGGCTGGCCTACTTCGTCCGCCGGACTCGGAATGGCGCGAGACTTTGTGAGGGGCCTCCGTGTGACAAAAATAGGCCGCGGGCACAGCCGCGCCCAAAAATAACCGCCCGAAGTCCGGGGCGCCAAGTTCGTCCAGCGGAAAAAGGCCACAAAAACAGGTCGGCTATATCCTTGGGGGGTGGGGCTGGCCAACTTCGTCCGCCGGACTCGGAATGGCGCGAGACTTTGCGAGGGGCCTCCGTGTGCCAAAAATAGGCCGCGGGCAAAGCCGCGCCCAAAAATACCCGCCCGAAGGCCGGGCCGCCAAGTTCGTCCAGCGGAAAAAGGCCACAAAAATGGGTGGGCTCTGATCTTGGGGGTGGGGCTGGCCAACTTCGTCCGCCGGACTCGGAATGGCGCGAGACTTTGCGAGGGGCCTCTGTGTGCCAAAAATAGGCCGCGGGCATGGCCGCGCCCAAAAATAACCGCCCGAAGGCCATGGCGCCGAGTTCGTCCAGCGGAAAAAGGCCACAAAAACGCGTGGGCCATAGCCTTGGGGGGTGGGGCTGACCAACAAATCCGCCGCTTTCGGAATGGAGCGAGCCTTTGCGAGGGGCCTCCGTGTGCCAAAAATAGGCTGCGGGCACCGCCGCGTCCAAAAATAACCGCCCGAACGCCGGGTCGCCAACTTTGTCCAGCGGAAAAAGGCCACCAAAACGGGTGGGCTATAGCCTTGGGGGTGGGGCTGACCAACTCGTCCGCCGCACTCGGAATGGTATGAGCCTTTGCGAGGGCCTGCCGTGTGCCAAAAATAGGCCGCGGGCACAGCC